>JAPZAG010000026.1:0-74133 GCA_027475135.1 Bactrocera correcta
GCAGTGCATTTAGAAGAATTCCGTTATCTTATATTTAGGCATAAAGTCGATTTTCTTGTTTATAAACATTTAGCAATCGATATCGAAATGCTTCAAATCATTAGTTTAACATATTTAAGTTAATAAACCTTATTTATCTTGCTGAAGTTTAAACAAGGCCATAACGGTATAACGACAGTGCATTTGGAAGAATTCCGTAGTCTTATATTTAGGTATAAAGTGGATTTTCTTGTATATATATATTTCGCAATCGATATCGAGATGCTTCAACTCATTAATTTAACATATTTAAGTTAATAAACCTTCTTTAACGAACTGAAGTGTGCATAAAGCCATGGCGGCATAACGAGAGTGCATGCAGAAGAATTCCGTTAGCTTATATTTAGGTATAAAGTCGATTTTGTTGTATATACGCATTAAGCAATCGATATCGAAATGCTTCAAATAACTGGTTTAGCATATTTAAGTTAATTTACCTTCTTTAACGAACTGAAGCTAACATAAAGCCATAACGGCAGTGCATTTAGAAGAATTCCGTTATCTTATATTTAGGTATAATAAGAATTCCGTTATCTTATGTTTAGGTATAAAGTCGATTTTCTTGTATATGCGCATTTAGCAATCGATATCGAAATGCCTCAAATCATTAGTTTACCATATTTAAGTTAATAAACCTTCTTTAACGAAGGGAAGTTGGCAAAAAGCCATGACGGCATAACGGCAGTGCATGTAGAAGAATTCCGTTATCTTATATTTAGGAATAAAGTCGATTTTCTTGTATATACACATTTAGCAATCGATAACGAAATGCTTCAAATCATTAGTTTATCATGTTTAAGTTAATTAACCTTATTTATCTTACTGAAGTTTACATAAAGCCATAACGGTATAACGGCAGTGCATTTGGAAGAATTCCGTAATCATATATTATAGTAAAAAGTCGATTTTGTTGTATTTACACATTTAGCAATCGATATCGAAATGCTTCATCTCATAAGTTTAACATATTTAAATTAATAAACCTTCTTTAACGATCTGAAGTTGGCATATAGCCATGGCGGCATAACCGCAATGCATGTAGAAGTATTCCGTAATCTCACATTTAGTTATAAAGTCGATTTTCTTGTATATACACATTTAGATATCGATGTCGAAAAGCTTCAAATCATTAGATTAACATTTTAAGATAATAAACGCTTTTTAGCTTACTGAAGTCTACTTAAAGCTTTAACGGTATAACGCCAGTGCATTTAGAAGAATTCCTTAAAGATATAATTTTATTTTTAGGTATAAAGTCGATTTTCTTGTATATACACATTTAGCAATCGATATCGAAATGCTTCAAACCATTAGTTTAACATATTTAAAATAATTAACCTTCTTTAACGAACTGAAGTTTACATAAAGCCATAACGGTATAACGGCAGTGCATTTGAATGAATTCCGTAATCTTATATTAAGGTAAAAAGTCGATTTTGTTGTATTTACACATTTAGCAATCGATATCGAAATGCTTCATCTCATAAGTTTAAATTATTTAAGTTAATAAACCTTCTTTAACGATCTGAAGTTGGCATATAGCCATGGCGGCATAACGGCAGTGCATGTAGAAGTATTCCGTAATCTCACATTTAGTTATAAAGTCGATTTTCTTGTATATACACATTTAGCTATCGATGTCGAAAAGCTTCAAATCATTAGATTAACATTTTAAGATAATAAACGCTTTGTAGCTTACTGAAGTCTACATAAAGCCTTAACGGTATAACGCCAGTGTACTTAGAAGAATTCCTTAAAGTTATAATTTTTTTTTTAGGTATAAAGTCAATTTTCTTGTATATACACATTTAGCAATCGATATCGAAATGCCTCAAACCATTAGTTTAACATATTTAAAATAATTAACCTTCTTTAACGAACTGAAGTTGTCATAAAGCCATGGCGGCATAACGGCAGTGCATGTAGAAGAATTCCGTTATCTTATATTTAGGTATAAATTCGATTTTCTTGTATATACACATTTAGCAAGCGATATCGAAATGCTTCAAATCTTTAGTTTAATATATTTAAGTTAATTAACCTTCTTTATCCTACTGAAGTTTACATAAAGCCATAACGGTATAACGGCAGTGCATTTGGAAGAATTCCGTAATCTAATATTTAGGTATAAAGTCGATTTTGTTGTATATACACATTAAGCAATCGATATCGAGATGCTTCGACTCATTAGCTTAACATATTTAAGTTAATAAACTTTCTTTAACGATCTGAATTTGGCATATAGCCACGGCGGTATTACGGCAGTTCATTTAGAAGAATTCCGTAATCTTCTATTTAGGTATAAAGTCGATTTTCTTGTATTTACATATTAAGCAATCGATATCGAAATGCTTCAAATCATTATTTTAACATATTTAAGTTAATTAACTCTCTCTATCTTACAGAATTCTACATAAAGCCTTAACGGCATAACGGCAGTGCATTTCGAAGAATTCCGTAATCCTATATTCAGGTATAAAGTCGATTTTCTTGTATATACTCATTTAGCAATCGATATCAAAATGCTTCAAATCATTACTTTAACATATTTAAGTTAATTAAGCTTCTTTAACGTAATGAAGGTGATATAAAGCCATAACGGCATAACGGGAGTGTATTTCGATGAATTCCGTAATCTTTTATTTAGGTATAAAGTCGACTTTCTTGTATTTACACATTTAGCAATCGATATCGAAAATCTAAAAATCATTAGTTTAACATATTTAAGTTAATAAAGCTTCTTTAACGTAATGAAGGTGATATAAAGCCATAACGGCATAACGGGAGTGTATTTCGATGAATTCCGTAATCTTATATTTAGGTATAAAGTCGACTTTCTTGTATATACACATTAAGCTATCGATATCGAAATGCTTCAAATCATTAGTTTAACATATTAAGTTAATAAACATTTTTTAGCTTACTGAAGTCTACATAAAGCCTTAACGGTATAACGGCAGTGCATTTAGAAGAATTCCGTAATGTTATAATTTTATATTTAGGTATAAAGTCGATTTTATTGTATTTGCACATTTAGCAATCAATATCGAAATGCTTCAAACCATTAGTTTAACATATTTAAAATAATTAACCTTCTTTAACGTATTGAAGGTGATATAAAGCCATGGCGGCATAACGACAGTACATGTGGAAGAATTCCGTAATCTTATATTTAGGTATAAAGTCGATTTTCTTGTATTTACACGTTTAGCAATCGATGTCGAAAATCTAAAAATCATTAGTTTAACATATTTAAGTTAATAAAGCTGCTTTAACGTAATGAAGGTGATATAAAGCCATAACGGCATAACGGGAGTGTATTTCGATGAATTCCGTAATCTTATATTTAGGTATAAAGTCGACTTTCTTGTATTTACACATTTAGCAATCGATATCGAGATGCTTCAACTCATTAGTTTAACATATTTAATTTAATTAACCTTCTTTAACGTAATGAAGGTGATATAAAGCCATAGCGGCATAAAGGGAGTGTATTTCGATGAATTCCGTAATTTTATATTTAGGTATAAAATCGACTTTCTTGTATATACGCATTAAGCAATCAATATCGAAATGCTTTAAATAACTGGTTTAACATATTTAAGTTAATAAACCTCCTTTAACGAACAGAACATAAATCCATAAGGGCATAACGGCAGTGCATTTATAAGAATTCCGTTATCTTATATTTAGGTATAAAGTCGATTTTCTTGTATATACACATTTAGCAATCGATATCGAGATGCTTCAACTCATTATTTAGTTTAACATATTTAAGTTAATAAACCTTCTTTAACAAACTGAAGTGTGCATAGAGCCATGGCGGCATAACGGCAGTGCATGTAGAAGAATTCCGTTAGCTTATATTTAGGTATAAAGTCGAGTTTCTTGTATATACACATTTAGCAATCGATATCGAGATGCTTCAAATCATTAGTTTAACATATTTAAGTTAATTAGCCTTCTTTAACGTAATGAAGGTGATATAAAGCCATGGCGGCATAACGACAGTACATTTGGAAGTATTCCCTAATCTTATGTTTAGATATAAATTCGATCTTTTTTTACATACACATTTAGCAAGCGATATCGAAATGCTTCAAATCATTAGTTTACCAAATTTAAGTTAATTAACCTTGTTTAACGTATTGAAGTTGATATAAAGCCATAACGGCATAAAGGGAGTGTATTTCGATGAATTCCGTAATTTTATATTTAGGTATAAAATCGACTTTCTTGTATATACTCATTTAGCAATCAATATCGAAATGCTTCAAATCATTAGTTTAAAATATCTAAGTTTATAAACCTTCTTTAACGAACTGAAGTTGGCATAAAGCAATGGCGGAATAACGGCAGTGCATTTAGAAGAATTCCGTAATCTTAAACTTAGGTATAAAGTCGATTTTCTTGTATATACACATTTAGCTATCGATGTCGAAAAGCTTCAAATCATTAGATTAACATTTTAAGATAATAAACGCTTTTTAGCTTACTGAAGTCTACTTAAAGCCCTAACGGTATAACGCCAGTGTATTTAGAAGAATTCCTTAAAGTTATAATTTTTTTTTAGGTATAAAGTCGATTTTCTTGTATATACACATTTAGCAATCGATATCGAAATGCTTCAAACCATTAGTTTAACATATTTAAAATAATTAACCTTCTTTAACGAACTGAAGTTTCATAAAGCCATAACGGCATAACGGCAGTGCATTTAAAGAATTCCGTTAATCTTATATTTAGGTATAAAGTCGATTTTCTTGTATATACACATTTAGCAATCGATATCGAAATGCTTCAATCTTATTAAGTTTAACATATTTAAGTTAATAAACCTTCTTTAACGACTGAAGTTGGCATAAAGCCATGGCGGCATAACGGCAGTGCATGTAGAAGAATTCCGTAATCTATATTTAGGTATAAAGTCGATTTTCTTGTATATACACATTTAGCAATCGATTCGAAAAGCTTCAAATCATTAGATTAACATTTTAAGATAATAAACGCTTTGTAGCTTACGGAAGTCTACATAAAGCCTTAACGGTATAACGCCAGTGTATTTAGAAGAATTCCTTAAAGTTATAATTTTTTTTTTTAGGTATAAAGTCGATTTTCTTGTATATACACATTCAGCAATCGATATCGAAATGCCTCAAACCATTAGTTTAACATATTTAAAATAATTAACCTTCTTTAACGAACTGAAGTTGTCATAAAGCCATGGCGGCATAACGGCAGTGCATGTAAAAGAATTCCGTTATCTTATATTTAGGTATAAATTCGATTTTCTTGTATATACACATTTAGCAAGCGATATCGAAATGCTTCAAATCATTAGTTTAGCATATTTAAGTTAATTAACCTTCTTTATCCTACTGAAGTTTACATAAAGCCATAACGGCATAACGGCAGTGCATTTGGAAGAATTCCGTAATCTAATATTTAGGTATAAAGTCGATTTTGTTGTATATACACATTTAGCAATCGATATCGAGATGCTTCGACTCATAAGCTTAACATATTTAAGTTAATAAACCTTCTTTAACGATCTGAATTTGGCATATAGCCACGGCGGTATTACGGCAGTTCATTTAGAAGAATTCCGTAATCTTCTATTTAGGTATAAAGTCGATTTCTTGTATTTACATATTAAGCAATCGATATCGAAATGCTTCAAATCATTAGTTTAACATATTTAAGTTAATTAACTCTCTCTATCTTACTGAATTCTACATAAAGCCTTAACGGTATAACGGCAGTGCATTTAGAAGAATTCCGTAATGTTATAATTTTATATTTAGGTATAAAGTCGATTTTATTGTATTTGCACATTTAGCAATCAATATCGAAATGCTTCAAACAATTAGTTTAACATATTTAAAATAATTAACCTTCTTTAACGTATTGAAGGTGATATAAAGCCATGGCGGCAGAACGACAGTACATGTGGAAGAATTCCGTAATCTTATATTTAGGTATAAAGTCGATTTTCTTGTATTTACACATTTAGCAATCGATGTCGAAAATCTAAAAATCATTAGTTTAACATATTTAAGTTAATAAAGCTGCTTTAACGTAACGAAGGTGATATAAAGCCATAACGGCATAACGGGAGTGTATTTCGATGAATTCCGTAATCTTATATTTAGGTATAAAGTCGACTTTCTTGTATTTACACATTTAGCAATCGATATCGAGATGCTTCAACTCATTAGTTTAATATATTTAAGTTAATTAACCTTCTTTAACATAATGAAGGTGATATAAAGCCATAGCGGCATAAAGGGAGTGTATTTCGATGAATTCCGTAATTTTTTATTTAGGTATAAAATCGACTTTCTTGTATATACGCATTAAGCAATCAATATCGAAATGCTTTAAATAACTGGTTTAACATATTTAAGTTAATAAACCTCCTTTAACGAACAGAACATAAATCCATAAGGGCATAACGGCAGTGCATTTATAAGAATTCCGTTATCTTATATTTAGGTATAAAGTCGATTTTCTTGTATATACACATTTAGCAATCGATATCGAGATGCTTCAACTCATTATTTAGTTTAACATATTTAAGTTAATAAAACTTCTTTAACGAACTGAAGTGTGCATAAAGCCATGGCGGCATAACGGCAGTGCATGCAGAAGAATTCCGTTAGCTTATATTTAGGTATAAAGTCGATTTTCTTGTATATACACATTTAGCAATCGATATCGAGATGCTTCAAATCATTAGTTTAACATATTTAAGTTAATTAGCCTTCTTTAACGTAATGAAGGTGATATAAAGCCATGGCGTCATAACGACAGTACATTTGGAAGTATTCCCTAATCTCATTTTTAGATATAAATTCGATCTTTTTTTACATACACATTTAGCAAGCGATATCGAAATGCTTCAAATCATTAGTTTACCAAATTTAAGTTAATTAACCTTGTTTAACGTATTGAAGTTGATATAAAGCCATAACGGCATAAAGGGACTGTATTTCGATGAATTCCGTAATTTTATATTTAGGTATAAAATCGACTTTCTTGTATATACTCATTTAGCAATCAATATCGAAATGCTTCAAATCATTAGTTTAATAATATTTAAGTTAATAAAGCTTCTTTAACGCACTGAAGTTAACATAAAGCCATGGCGGCATAACGGCAGTGTATGTAGAAGAATTCCGTAATTTTATATTTATGTATAAAGTCGATTTTTTTGTATATACTCATTTAGCAATCTATATCGAAATGCTTCGAATCATTAGTTTAGTTTTTATATTTATATTTTATTTAAGTTAATTAACCCTCTTTATCTTACTGAAGTCTACAAAAGCCATAACGGCATAACAGGAGTGTATTTCGATGAATTCCGTAATCTTATATTTAGGTATAAAGTCGGCTTTCTTGTATTTACACATTAAGCAATCGACATCGAGATGCTTCAACTCATTAGTTTAACATATTTAAGTTAATTAACCTTCTTTAACGTAATGAAGGTGATATAAAGCCATAGCGGCATAAAGGGAGTATATTTCGATGAATTCCGTAATTTTATATTTAGGTATAAAATCGACTTTCTTGTATATACTCATTTAGCAATCTATATCGAAATGCTTCAAATCATTAGTTTAAAATATCTAAGTTTATAAACCTTCTTTAACGAACTGAAGTTGGCATAAAGCAATGGCGGAATAACGGCAGTGCATTTAGAAGAATTCCGTAATCTTATATTTAGGTATAAAGTCGATTTTCTTGTATATAGTCGATTTTGTTGTATATCGAGATGCTTCAACTCATTAGTTTAACATATTTAAGTTAATTAACTTTCTTTAACGTAATGAAGGTGATATATAGCCATAACGGCATAAAGGGAGTGTATTTCGATGAATTCCGTAATTTTATATTTAGGTATAAAATCGACTTTCTTGTATATACTCATTTAGCAATCAATATCGAAATGCTTCAAATCATTAGTTTAATAATATTTAAGTTAATAAAGCTTCTTTAATGCACTGAAGTAAACATAAAGCCATGGCGGCATAACGCCAGTGTATGTAGAAGAATTCCGTAATTTTATATTTAGGTATAAAGTCGATTTTCTTGTATATATACATATAGCAATCGATATCGAAATGCTTCAAAACATTAGTTTAAAATAACTAAGTTCATAAACCTTCTTTAACGAACTGAAGTTGGCATAAAGCAATGGCGGCATAACGGCAGTGCATTTAGAAGAATTTCGTTATCTTATATTTAGGTATAAAGTCGATTTTGTTGTATATACGCCTTAAGCAATCGATATCGAAATGCTTCAAATAACTTGTTTAACATATTTAAGTTAATAAACCTTCTTTAACGAACTGAAGTTAACATAAAGCCATAACGGCAGTGCATTTAGAAGAATTCCGTTATCTTATATTTAGGTATAAAGTCGATTTTCTTGTTTATACACATTTAGCAATCGATATCGAAATGCTTCAAATCATTAGTTTAACATATTTAAGTTAATAAACCTTATTTATCTTACTGAAGTTTACACAAGGCCATAACGGTATAACGACAGTGCATTTGGAAGAATTCCGTAATCTTATATTTAGGTATAAAGTGGATTTTCTTGTATATGTATATTTCGCAATCGATATCGAGATGCTTCAACTCATTAATTTAACATATTTAAGTTAATAAACCTTCTTTAACGAACTGAAGTGTGCATAAAGCCATGGCGGCATAAAGACAGTGCATGCAGAAGAATTCCGTTAGCTTATATTTAGGTATAAAGTCGATTTTGTTGTATATACGCATTAAGCAATCGATATCGAAATGCTTCAAATAAATGGTTTAGCATATTTAAGTTAATTAACCTTCTTTAACGAACTGAAGCTAACATAAAGCCATAACGGCAGTGCATTTAGAAGAATTCCGTTATCTTATATTTAGGTATAATAAGAATTCCGTTATCTTATATTCAGGTATAAAGTCGATTTTCTTGTATATACGCATTTAGCAATCGATATCGAAATGCTTCAAATCATTAGTTTACCATATTTAAGTTAATAAACCTTCTTTAACGAACTGAAGTTGGCATAAAGCAATGGCGGCATAACGGCAGTGCATTTAGAAGAATTTCGTTATCTTATATTTAGGTATAAAGTCGATTTTGTTGTATATACGCCTTAAGCAATCGATATCGAAATGCTTCAAATAACTTGTTTAACATATTTAAGTTAATAAACCTTCTTTAACGAACTGAAGTTAACATAAAGCCATAACGGCAGTGCATGTAGAAGAATTCCGTTATCTTATATTTAGGAATAAAGTCGATTTTCTTGTATATACACATTTAGCAATCGATAACGAAATGCTTCAAATCATTAGTTTATCATGTTTAAGTTAATTAACCTTATTTATCTTACTGAAGTTTACATAAAGCCATAACGGTATAACGGCAGTGCATTTGGAAGAATTCCGTAATCTTATATTAAGGTAAAAAGTCGATTTTGTTGTATTTACACATTTAGCAACCGATATAGAAATGCTTCATCTCATAAGTTTAACATATTTAAGTTAATAAACCTTCTTTAACGATCTGAAGTTGGCATATAGCCATGGCGGCATAACGGCAATGCATGTAGAAGTATTCCGTTATCTCACATTTAGTTATAAAGTCGATTTTCTTGTATATACACATTTAGCTATCGATGTCGAAAAGCTTCAAATCATTGGATTAACATTTTAAGATAATAAACGCTTTTTAGCTTACTGAAGTCTACTTAAAGCCCTAACGGTATAACGCCAGTGCATTAAGAAGAATTCCTTAAAGTTATAATTTTATTTTTAGGTATAAAGTCGATTTTCTTGTATATACACATTTAGCAATCGATATCGAAATGCTTCAAACCATTAGTTTAACATATTTAAAATAATTAACCTTCTTTAACGAACTGAAGTTTACATAAAGCCATAACGGTATAACGGCAGTGCATTTGAATGAATTCCGTAATCTTATATTAAGGTAAAAAGTCGATTTTGTTGTATTTACACATTTAGCAATCGATATCGAAATGCTTCATCTCATAAGTTTAACATATTTAAGTTAATAAACCTTCTTTAACGATCTGAAGTTGGCATATAGCCATGGCGGCATAACGGCAGTGCATGTAGAAGTATTCCGTAATCTCACATTTAGTTATAAAGTCGATTTTCTTGTATATACACATTTAGCTATCGATGTCGAAAAGCTTCAAATCATTAGATTAACATTTTAAGATAATAAACGCTTTGTAGCTTACTGAAGTCTACATAAAGCCTTAACGGTATAACGCCAGTGTATTTAGAAGAATTCCTTAAAGTTATAATTTTTTTTTTTAGGTATAAAGTCGATTTTCTTGTATATACACATTTAGCAATCGATATCGAAATGCCTCAAACCATTAGTTTAACATATTTAAAATAATTAACCTTCTTTAACGAACTGAAGTTGTCATAAAGCCATGGCGGCATAACGGCAGTGCATGTAGAAGAATTCCGTTATCTTATATTTAGGCATAAATTCGATTTTCTTGTATATACACATTTAGCAAGCGATATCGAAATGCTTCAAATCATTAGTTTAACATATTTAAGTTAATTAACCTTCTTTATCCTACTGAAGTTTACATAAAGCCATAACGGCATAACGGCAGTGCATTTGGAAGAATTCCGTAATCTAATATTTAGGTATAAAGTCGATTTTGTTGTATATACACATTTAGCAATCGATATCGAGATGCTTCGACTCATTAGCTTAACATATTTAAGTTAATAAACCTTCTTTAACGATCTGAATTTGGCATATAGCCACGGCGGTATTACGGCAGTTCATTTAGAAGAATTCCGTAATCTTCTATTTAGGTATAAAGTCGATTTTCTTGTATTTACATATTAAGCAATCGATATCGAAATGCTTCAAATCATTAGTTTAACATATTTAAGTTAATTAACCCTCTCTATCTTACTGAATTCTACATAAAGCCTTAACGGCATAACGGCAGTGCATTTCGAAGAATTCCGTAATCTTATATTCAGGTATAAAGTCGATTTTCTTGTATATACTCATTTAGCAATCGATATCGAAATGCTTCAAATCATTAGTTTAACATATTTAAGTTAATTAAGCTTCTTTAACGTAATGAAGGTGATATAAAGCCATAACGGCATAACGGGAGTGTATTTCGATGAATTCCGTAATCTTATATTTAGGTATAAAGTCGACTTTCTTGTATTTACACATTTAGCAATCGATAACGAAAATCCAAAAATCATTAGTTTAACATATTTAAGTTAATAAAGGTTCTTTAACGTAATGAAGGTGATATAAAGCCATAACGGCATAACGGGAGTGTATTTCGATGAATTCCGTAATCTTATATTTAGGCATAAAGTCGACTTTCTTGTATATACACATTAAGCTATCGATATCGAAATGCTTCAAATCATTAGTTTAACATATTTAAGTTAATTAACCTTTTTTAACGTAATGAAGGTGATATAAAGCCATAGCGGCATAAAGGGAGTGTATTTCGATGAATTCCGTAATTTTATATTTAGGTATAAAATCGACTTTCTTGTATATACTCATTTAGCAATCTATATCGAAATGCTTCAAATCATTAGTTTAAAATATATAAGTTCATAAACCTTCTTTAACGAACTGAAGTTGGCATAAAGCAATGGCAGAATAACGGCAGTGCATTTAGAAGAATTCCGTAATCCTATACTTAGGTATAAAGTCGATTTTGTTGTATATAGTCGATTTTGTTGTATATCGAGATGCTTCAACTCATTAGTTTAACATATTTAAGTTAATTAACCTTCTTTAACGTAATGAAGGTGATATAAAGCCATAACGGCATAAAGGGAGTGTATTTCGATGAATTCCGTAATTTTATATTTAGGTATAAAATCGACTTTCTTGTATATACTCATTTAGCAATCCTTATCGAAATGCTTCAAATCATTAGTTTAATAATA
This sequence comes from Bactrocera correcta, assembly GCA_027475135.1. Classification (NCBI taxonomy): domain Eukaryota; kingdom Metazoa; phylum Arthropoda; class Insecta; order Diptera; family Tephritidae; genus Bactrocera; species Bactrocera correcta. Next base: position 12,046 of record JAPZAG010000026.1, read on the forward strand.
TTTAAGTTAATAAAGCTTCTTTAACGCACTGAAGCTAACATAAAGCCATGGCGGCATAACGGCAGTGTATGTAGAAGAATTCCGTAATTTTATATTTAGGTATAAAGTCGATTTTCTTGTATATATACATATAGCAATCCATATCGAAATGCTTCAAATCATTAGTTTAAAATAACTAAGTTCATAAACCTTCTTTAACGAACTGAAGTTGGCATAAAGCAATGGCGGCATAACGGCAGTGCATTTAGAAGAATTTCGTTATCTTATATTTAGGTATTAAGTCGATTTTGTTGTATATACGCCTTAAGCAATCGATATCGAAATGCTTCAAATAACTTGTTTAACATATTTAAGTTAATAAACCTTCTTTAACGAACTGAAGTTAACATAAAGCCATAACGGCAGTGCATTTAGAAGAATTCCGTTATCATATATTTAGGCATAAAGTCGATTTTCTTGTTTATAAACATTTAGCAATCGATATCGAAATGCTTCAAATCATTAGTTTAACATATTTAAGTTAATAAACCTTATTTATCTTACTGAAGTTTAAACAAGGCCATAACGGTATAACGACAGTGGATTTGGAAGAATTCCGTAATCTTATATTTAGGTATAAAGTGGATTTTCTTGTATATATATATTTCGCAATCGATATCGAGATGCTTCAACTCATTAATTTAACATATTTAAGTTAATAAACCTTCTTTAACGAACTGAAGTGTGCATAAAGCCATGGCGGCATAACGACAGTGCATGCAGAAGAATTCCGTTAGCTTATATTTAGGTATAAAGTCGATTTTGTTGTATATACGCATTAAGCAATCGATATCGAAATGCTTCAAATAACTGGTTTAGCATATTTAAGTTAATTAACCTTCTTTAACGAACTGAAGTTAACATAAAGCCATAGCGGCAGTGCATTTAGAAGAATTCCGTTATCTTATATTTAGGTATAATAAGAATTCCGTTATCTTATATTTAGGTATAAAGTCGATTTTCTTGTATATGCGCATTTAGCAATCGATATCGAAATGCTTCAAATCATTAGTTTACCATATTTAAGTTAATAAACCTTCTTTAACGAAGGAAAGTTGGCAAAAAACCATGACGGCATAACGGCAGTGCATGTAGAAGAATTCCGTTATCATATATTTAGGAATAAAGTCGATTTTCTTGTATATACACATTTAGCAATCGATAACGAAATGCTTCAAATCATTAGTTTATCATGTTTAAGTTAATTAACCTTATTTATCTTACTGAAGTTTACATAAAGCCATAACGGTATAACGGCAGTGCATTTGGAAGAATTCCGTAATCATATATTATAGTAAAAAGTCGATTTTGTTGTATTTACACATTTAGCAATCGATATCGAAATGCTTCATCTCATAAGTTTAACATATTTAAGTTAATAAACCTTGTTTAACGATCTGAAGTTGGCATATAGCCATGGCGGCATAACCGCAATGCAAGTAGAAGTATTCCGTAATCTCACATTTAGTTATAAAGTCGATTTTCTTGTATATACACATTTAGCTATCGATGTCGAAAAGCTTCAAATCATTAGATTAACATTTTAAGATAATAAACGCTTTTTAGCTTACTGAAGTCTACTTAAAGCCTTAACGGTATAACGCCAGTGCATTTAGAAGAATTCCTTAAAGATATAATTTTATTTTTAGGTATAAAGTCGATTTTCTTGTATATACACATTTAGCAATCGATATCGAAATGCTTCAAACCATTAGTTTACCATATTTAACATAATTAACCTTCTTTAACGAGCTGAAGTTTACATAAAGCCATAACGGTATAACGGCAGTGCATTTGAATGAATTCCGTAATCTTATATTAAGGTAAAAAGTCGATTTTGTTGTATTTACACATTTAGCAATCGATATCGAAATGCTTCATCTCATAAGTTTAAATTATTTAAGTTAATAAACCTTCTTTAACGATCTGAAGTGTGGCATATAGCCATGGCGGCATAACGGCAGTGCATGTAGAAGTATTCCGTAATCTCACATTTAGTTATAAAGTCGATTTTCTTGTATATACACATTTAGCTATCGATGTCGAAAAGCTTCAAATCATTAGATTAACATTTTAAGATAATAAACGCTTTTAAGCTTACTGAAGTCTACATAAAGCCTTAACGGTATAACGCCAGTGTATTTAGAAGAATTCCTTAAAGTTATAATTTTTTTTTTAGGTATAAAGTCGATTTTCTTGTATATACACATTTAGCAATCGATATCGAAATGCCTCAAACCATTAGTTTAACATATTTAAAATAATTAACCTTCTTTAACGAACTGAAGTTGTCATAAAGCCATGGCGGCATAACGGCAGTGCATGTAGAAGAATTCCGTTATCTTATATTTACGTATAAAGTCGATTTTCTTGTATATACACATTTAGCAATCGATATCGAGATGCTTCAAATCATTAGTTTAACATATTTAAGTTAATTAACCTTCTTTATCCTACTGAAGTTTACATAAAGCCATAACGGTATAACGGCAGTGCATTTGGAAGAATTCCGTAATCTAATATTTAGGTATAAAGTCGATTTTATTGTATATACACATTTAGCAATCGATATCGAGATGTTTCGACTCATTAGCTTAACATATTTAAGTTAATAAACCTTCTTTAACGATCTGAATTTGGCATATAGCCACGGCGGTATTACGGCAGTTCATTTAGAAGAATTCCGTAATCTTCTATTTAGGTATAAAGTCGATTTTCTTGTATTTACATATTAAGCAATCGATATCGAAATTCTTCAAATCATTAGTTTAACATATTTAAGTTAATTAACGCTCTATCTTACTGAATTCTACATAAAGACTTAACGGCATAACGGCAGTGCATTTCGAAGAATTCCGTAATCTTATATTCAGGTATAAAGTCGATTTTCTTGTATATACTCATTTAGCAATCGATATCGAAATGCTTCAAATCATTAGTTTAACATATTTAAGTTAATTAAGCTTCTTTAACGTAATGAAGGTGATATAAAGCCATAACGGCATAACGGGAGTGTATTTCGAAGAAATCCGTAATCTTATATTTAGGTATAAAGTCGACTTTCTTGTATTTACACATTTAGCAATCGATATCGAAAATCTAAAAATCATTAGTTTAACATATTTAAGTTAATAAAGCTTCTTTAACGTAATGAAGGTGATATAAAGCCATAACGGCATAACGGGAGTGTATTTCGATGAATTCCGTAATCTTATATTTAGGTATAAAGTCGACTTTCTTGTATATACACATTAAGCTATCGATATCGAAATGCTTCAAATCATTAGTTTAACATATTAAGTTAATAAACATTTTTTAGCTTACTGAAGTCTACATAAAGCCTTAAGGGTATAACGGCAGTGCATTTAGAAGAATTCCGTAATGTTATAATTTTATATTTAGGTATAATGTCGATTTTATTGTATTTGCACATTTAGCAATCAATATCGAAATGCTTCAAACCATTAGTTTAACATATTTAAAATAATTAACCTTCTTAAACGTATTGAAGGTGATATAAAGCCATGGCGGCATAACGACAGTACATGTGGAAGAATTCCGTAATCTTATATTTAGGTATAAAGTCGATTTTCTTGTATATACACATTTAGCAATCGATATCGAGATGCTTCAACTCATTATTTAGTTTAACATATTTAAGTTAATAAACCTTCTTTAACGAAATGAAGTGTGCATAAAGCCATGGCGGCATAACGGCAGTGCATGTAGAAGAATTCCGTTAGCTTATATTTAGGTATAAAGCCGATTTTCTTGTATATACACATTTAGCAATCGATATCTAGATGCTTCAAATCATTAGTTTAACATATTTAAGTTAATTAGCCTTCTTTAACGTAATGAAGGTGATATAAAGCCATGGCGGCATAACGACAGTACATTTGGAAGTATTCCCTAATCTTATGTTTAGATATAAATTCGATCTTCTTTTACATACACATTTAGCAAGCGATATCGAAATGCTTCAAATCATTAGTTTACCAAATTTAAGTTAATTAACCTTGTTTAACGTATTGAAGTTGATATAAAGCCATGGCGGCATAACGACAGTACATTTGGAAGAATTCCGTAGTCTTATATTTAGGAATAAAGTCGATTTTCTTGTATATACACATTAAGCTATCGATATCGAAATGCTTCAAATCATTAGTTTAACATATTAAGTTAATAAACATTTTTTAGCTTACTGAAGTCTACATAAAGCCTTAAGGGTATAACGGCAGTGCATTTAGAAGAATTCCGTAATGTTATAATTTTATATTTAGGTATAATGTCGATTTTATTGTATTTGCACATTTAGCAATCAATATCGAAATGCTTCAAACCATTAGTTTAACATATTTAAAATAATTAACCTTCTTAAACGTATTGAAGGTGATATAAAGCCATAACGGCATAACGGGAGTGTATTTCGATGAATTCCGTAATCTTATAATTAGGTATAAAGTCGACTTTCTTGTATTTACACATTTAGCAATCGATATCGAGATGCTTTAACTCATTAGTTTAACATATTTTAGTTAATTAACCTTCTTTAACGTAATGAAGGTGATATAAAGCCATAGCGGCATAAAGGGAGTGTATTTCGATGAATTCCGTAATCTTATATTTAGGTATAAAATCGACTTTCTTGTATATACGCATTAAGCAATCAATATCGAAATGCTTTAAATAACTGGTTTAACATATTTAAGTTAATAAACCTCCTTTAACGAACAGAACATAAATCCATAAGGGCATAACGGCAGTGCATTTATAAGAATTCCGTTATCTTATATTTAGGTATAAAGTCGATTTTCTTGTATATACACATTTAGCAATCGATATCGAGATGCTTCAACTCATTATTTAGTTTAACATATTTAAGTTAATAAACCTTCTTTAACGAACTGAAGTGTGCATAAAGCCATGGCGGCATAACGGCAGTGCATGTAGAAGAATTCCGTTAGCTTATATTTAGGTATAAAGCCGATTTTCTTGTATATACACATTTAGCAATCGATATCTAGATGCTTCAAATCATTAGTTTAACATATTTAAGTTAATTAGCCTTCTTTAACGTAATGAAGGTGATATAAAGCCATGGCGGCATAACGACAGTACATTTGGAAGTATTCCCTAATCTTATGTTTAGATATAAATTCGATCTTCTTTTACATACACATTTAGCAAGCGATATCGAAATGCTTCAAATCATTAGTTTACCAAATTTAAGTTAATTAACCTTGTTTAACGTATTGAAGTTGATATAAAGCAATGGCGGCATAACGACAGTACATTTGGAAGAATTCCGTAGTCTTATATTTAGGAATAAAGTCGATTTTCTTGTATACATGCATTAAGCAATCGATATCGAAATTCCTCAAATAACTGGATTAACATATTTAAGTTAATAAACCTTCTTTAACGAACTGAACATTAATCCATAACGGCATAACGGCAGTGCATTTAGAAGAATTCCGTTATCCTATATTAATGTATAAAGTCGATTTTCTTGCATATACACATTTAGCAATCGATATCGGAATGCTTCAAATCATTAGTTTAACATATTTAAGTTAATTAGCCTTCTTTAGCGTAATGAAGGTGATATAAAGCCATGGCGGCATAACGACAGTACATTTGGAAGTATTCCGTAACCTTATGTTTAGATATAAATTCGATTTTCTTTTATGTACACATTTAGCAAGCGATATCGAAATGCCTCAAATCATTAGTTTACCAAATTTAAGTTAATTAACCTTCTTTAACGTATTGAAGTTGATATAAAGCCAGTGCATTTGAATGAATTCCGTAATCTTATATTAAGGTAAAAAGTCGATTTTGTTGTATTTACACATTTAGCAATCGATATCGAAATGCTTCATCTCATAAGTTTAAATTATTTAAGTTAATAAACCTTCTTTAACGATCTGAAGTGTGGCATATAGCCATGGCGGCATAACGGCAGTGCATGTAGAAGAATTCCGTTATCTTATATTTACGTATAAAGTCGATTTTCTTGTATATACACATTTAGCAATCGATATCGAGATGCTTCAAATCATTAGTTTAACACATTTAAGTTAATTAACCTTCTTTATCCTACTGAAGTTTACATAAAGCCATAACGGCATAACGGCAGTGCATTTGGAAGAATTCCGTAATCTAATATTTAGGTATAAAGTCGATTTTGTTGTATTTACATATTAAGCAATCAATATCGAAATGCTTCAAATCATTAGTTTAACATATTTAAGTTAATTAACTCTCTATCTTACTGAATTCTACATATAGCCTTAACGGCATAACGGCAGTGCATTTCGAAGAATTCCGTAATCTTATATTCAGGTATAAAGTCGATTTTCTTGTATATACTCATTTAGCAATCGATATCGAAATGCTTCAAATCATTAGTTTAACATATTTAAGTTAATTAAGCTTCTTTAACGTAATGAAGGTGATATAAAGCCATAACGGCATAACGGGAGTGTATTTCGATGAATTCCGTAATCTTATATTTAGGTATAAAGTCGACTTTCTTGTATATACACATTTAGCAATCGATATCGAAAATCTAAAAATCATTAGTTTAACATATTTAAGTTAATAAAACTTCTTTAACGTAATGAAGGTGATATAAAGCCATAACGGCATAACGGGAGTGTATTTCGATGAATTCCGTAATCTTATATTTAGGTATAAAGTCGACTTTCTTGTATATACACATTAAGCTATCGATATCGAAATGCTTCAAATCATTAGTTTAACATATTAAGTTAATAAACATTTTTTAGCTTACTGAAGTCTACATAAAGCCTTAAGGGTATAACGGCAGTGCATTTAGAAGAATTCCGTAATGTTATAATTTTATATTTAGGTATAATGTCGATTTTATTGTATTTGCACATTTAGCAATCAATATCGAAATGCTTCAAACCATTAGTTTAACATATTTAAAATAATTAACCTTCTTTAACCTATTGAAGGTGATATAAAGCCATGGCGGCATAACGACAGTACATGTGGAAGAATTCCGTAATCTTATATTTAGGTATAAAGTCGATTTTCTTGTATTTACACATTTAGCAATCGATGTCGAAAATCTAAAAATCATTAGTTTAATGAAGGTGATATAAAGCCATAACGGCATAACGGGAGTGTATTTCGATGAATTCCGTAATCTTATAATTAGGTATAAAGTCGACTTTCTTGTATTTACACATTTAGCAATCGATATCGAGATGCTTCAACTCATTAGTTTAACATATTTAAGTTAATTAACCTTCTTTAACGTAATGAAGGTGATATAAAGCCATAGCGACATAAAGGGAGTGTATTTCGATGAATTCCGTAATCTTATATTTAGGTATAAAATTGACTTTCTTGTATATACGCATTAAGCAATCAATATCGAAATGCTTTAAATAACTGGTTTAACATATTTAAGTTAATAAACCTCCTTTAACGAACAGAACATAAATCCATAAGGGCATAACGGCAGTGCATTTATAAGAATTCCGTTATCTTATATTTAGGTATAAAGTCGATTTTCTTGTATATACACATTTAGCAATCGATATCGAGATGCTTCAACTCATTATTTAGTTTAACATATTTAAGTTAATAAACCTTCTTTAACGAACTGAACATAAATCCATAACGGCATAACGGCAGTGCATTTAGAAGAATTCCGTTATCCTATATTAATGTATAAAGTCGATTTTCTTGCATATACACATTTAGGAATCGATATCGGAATGCTTCAAATCATTAGTTTAACATATTTAAGTTAATTAGCCTTCTTTAGCGTAATGAAGGTGATATAAAGCCATGGCGGCATAACGACAGTACATTTGGAAGTATTCCGTAACCTTATGTTTAGATATAAATTCGATTTTCTTTTATGTACACATTTAGCAAGCGATATCGAAATGCCTCAAATCATTAGTTTACCAAATTTAAGTTAATTAACCTTCTTTAACGTATTGAAGTTGATATAAAGCCAGTGCATTTGAATGAATTCCGTAATCTTATATTAAGGTAAAAAGTCGATTTTGTTGTATTTACACATTTAGCAATCGATATCGAAATGCTTCATCTCATAAGTTTAAATTATTTAAGTTAATAAACCTTCTTTAACGATCTGAAGTGTGGCATATAGCCATGGCGGCATAACGGCAGTGCATGTAGAAGTATTCCGTAATCTCACATTTAGTTATAAAGTCGATTTTCTTGTATATACACATTTAGCTATCGATGTCGAAAAGCTTCAAATCATTAGTTTAACATATTTAAGTTAATTAACCTTCTTTAACGATCTGAATGTGGCATATAGCCACGGCGGTATTACGGCAGTTCATTTAGAAGAATTCCGTAATCTTCTATTTAGTTATAAAGTCGATTTTCTTGTATATACACATTTAGCTATCGATGTCGAAAAGCTTCAAATCATTAGATTAACATTTTAAGATAATAAACGCTTTTAAGCTTACTGAAGTCTACATAAAGCCTTAACGGTATAACGCCAGTGTATTTAGAAAAATTCCTTAAAGTTATAATTTTTTTTTTAGGTATAAAGTCGATTTTCTTGTATATACACATTTAGCAATCGATATCGAAATGCCCCAAACCATTAGTTTAACATATTTAAAATAATTAACCTTCTTTAACGAACTGAAGTTGTCATAAAGCCATGGCGGCATAACGGCAGTGCATGTAGAAGAATTCCGTTATCTTATATTTACGTATAAAGTCGATTTTCTTGTATATACACATTTAGCAATCGATATCGAGATGCTTCAAATCATTAGTTTAACACATTTAAGTTAATTAACCTTCTTTATCCTACTGAAGTTTACATAAAGCCATAACGGCATAACGGCAGTGCATTTGGAAGAATTCCGTAATCTAATATTTAGGTATAAAGTCGATTTTGTTGTATTTACATATTAAGCAATCAATATCGAAATGCTTCAAATCATTAGTTTAACATATTTAAGTTAATTAACTCTCTATCTTACTGAATTCTACATATAGCCTTAACGGCATAACGGCAGTGCATTTCGAAGAATTCCGTAATCTTATATTCAGGTATAAAGTCGATTTTCTTGTATATACTCATTTAGCAATCGATATCGAAATGCTTCAAATCATTAGTTTAACATATTTAAGTTAATTAAGCTTCTTTAACGTAATGAAGGTGACATAAAGCCATAACGGCATAACGGGAGTGTATTTCGATGAATTCCGTAATCTTATATTTAGGTATAAAGTCGACTTTCTTGTATATACACATTTAGCAATCGATATCGAAAATCTAAAAATCATTAGTTTAACATATTTAAGTTAATAAAACTTCTTTAACGTAATGAAGGTGATATAAAGCCATAACGGCATAACGGGAGTGTATTTCGATGAATTCCGTAATCTTATATTTAGGTATAAAGTCGACTTTCTTGTATATACACATTAAGCTATCGATATCGAAATGCTTCAAATCATTAGTTTAACATATTAAGTTAATAAACATTTTTTAGCTTACTGAAGTCTACATAAAGCCTTAAGGGTATAACGGCAGTGCATTTAGAAGAATTCCGTAATGTTATAATTTTATATTTAGGTATAATGTCGATTTTATTGTATTTGCACATTTAGCAATCAATATCGAAATGCTTCAAACCATTAGTTTAACATATTTAAAATAATTAACCTTCTTTAACGTATTGAAGGTGATATAAAGCCATGGCGGCATAACGACAGTACATGTGGAAGAATTCCGTAATCTTATATTTAGGTATAAAGTCGATTTTCTTGTATTTACACATTTAGCAATCGATGTCGAAAATCTAAAAATCATTAGTTTAATGAAGGTGATATAAAGCCATAACGGCATAACGGGAGTGTATTTCGATGAATTCCGTAATCTTATAATTAGGTATAAAGTCGACTTTCTTGTATTTACACATTTAGCAATCGATATCGAGATGCTTCAACTCATTAGTTTAACATATTTAAGTTAATTAACCTTCTTTAACGTAATGAAGGTGATATAAAGCCATAGCGACATAAAGGGAGTGTATTTCGATGAATTCCGTAATCTTATATTTAGGTATAAAATTGACTTTCTTGTATATACGCATTAAGCAATCAATATCGAAATGCTTTAAATAACTGGTTTAACATATTTAAGTTAATAAACCTCCTTTAACGAACAGAACATAAATCCATAAGGGCATAACGGCAGTGCATTTATAAGAATTCCGTTATCTTATATTTAGGTATAAAGTCGATTTTCTTGTATATACACATTTAGCAATCGATATCGAGATGCTTCAACTCATTATTTAGTTTAACATATTTAAGTTAATAAACCTTCTTTAACGAACTGAACATAAATCCATAACGGCATAACGGCAGTGCATTTAGAAGAATTCCGTTATCCTATATTAATGTATAAAGTCGATTTTCTTGCATATACACATTTAGCAATCGATATCGGAATGCTTCAAATCATTAGTTTAACATATTTAAGTTAATTAGCCTTCTTTAGCGTAATGAAGGTGATATAAAGCCATGGCGGCATAACGACAGTACATTTGGAAGTATTCCGTAACCTTATGTTTAGATATAAATTCGATTTTCTTTTATGTACACATTTAGCAAGCGATATCGAAATGCCTCAAATCATTAGTTTACCAAATTTAAGTTAATTAACCTTCTTTAACGTATTGAAGTTGATATAAAGCCATGGCGGCATAACGACAGTACATTTGGAAGAATTCCGTAGTCTTATATTTAGGTATAAAGTCGATTTTCTTGTGTATATGCATTAAGCAATCGATATCGATATGCTTCAAATAACTGGTTTAACATATTTAAGTTAATAAACCTCCTTTAACGAACAGAACATAAATCCATAAGGGCATAACGGCAGTGCATTTATAAGAATTCCGTTATCTTATATTTAGGTATAAAGTCGATTTTCTTGTGTATATGCATTAAGCAATCGATATCGAAATGCTTCAAATCATTAGTTTAACATATTTAAGTTAATTAATCTTCTTTAGCGAACGGAAGTTGGCGTAAAGCCATGGCGGCATAACGGCAGTGCATTTAGAAGAATTCCGTAATCTTATATTTAGGTATAAAGTCGATTTCTTGTATATACACATTTAGCTATCGATATCGAAATGCTTCAAATCATTAGTTTAACATATTAAGTTAATAAACATTTTTAGCTTACTGAAGTTTACATAAAGCCATAACGACATAACGGCAGTATATGTGGCAGAATTCCGTAATCTTATATTCAGGTATAAAGTCGATTTTGTTGTACATACACATTTAGCAATCGATATCGAAATGCTTCAAATCATTAGTTTAACATATTTAAGTTAATTAATCTTCTTTAGAGAACGGAAGTTGGCGTAAAGCCATGGCGGCATAACGGCAGTGCATTTAGAAGAATTCCGTAATCTTATATTTAGGTATATAGTCGATTTTCTTGTATATACACATTTTGCAATCGATAACTGGTTTGGCATATTTAAGTTAATTAACCTTCTTTATCTTACTGAAGTTTACATAATGCCATAACGACATAACGGCAGTATATGTGGCAGAATTCCGTAAGCTTATATTTAGGTATAAAGTCGATTTTGTTGTACATACACATTCAGAAATTGATATCGAAATGCTTCAAATCATTAGTTTAACATATTTAAGTTAACTAACCTTCTTTACCGTAATGAAGGTTATATAAAGCCACGGCGGCATAACGAAGTGCATGTTGAAAAATTCCGTAATCTTATATTTAGGTATATATAGGATTTTCTTGAATTTACACATTTAGCAATCGATATCGAAAACCTTCAAATCATTAGTTTAACATATTTAAGTTAATTAACCTTCTTTAACGTAATGAAGGTGATATAAAGCCATGGCGGCATAACGACAGTGCATTTAGAAAAATTCCGTAATCTTATATTTAGGTATAAGTTCGATTTTGTTGTATATAGGCATTTAGCAATCGATATCGAAATTCTTCATATAACTGGTTTAGCATATTTAGGTTAATTAACCCCCTCTATTTTATTGAAGTTTACATAAAGCATTAACGGCATAACGGCAGTATGTTTGGGTGAATTCCGTAATCTTTTATTTAGGTATACAATCGATTTTCTTGTACATACACATTTAGCAATCAATATCGAAATGCTTCAAATCAGTCGTTTAGCATATCTAAGTAAATTAACCTTCTTTAACGTACTGAAATATATATAAAGCTATAACGGCATAACGGCAGTGTATTTCGAAAAATTCCGTAATCTTATATTGAGATATAAAGCCGAATTTGTTGTATATACGCATTTAGCAATCGATACCAAAATTCTTCAAATCATTAGTTTAACATATTTAAAATAATTAACCCTTTTTAACGTAATGAAGGTGATATAAAGCCATGGCGGCCTAACGACAGTGCATTTAGAAGAATTCCGTAATCTTATATTTAGGCATAAATTCGATTTTGTTGTATATACGCATTTAGCAATCGATATCGAAATGCTTCAGATATCTGGTTTCGCATATTTAGGTTAATTAACCTTCTTTATCTTACTGAAGTTTATATAAAGCCATAACGGCATAACGGTAGTATATTTGGGTGAATTCCGTAAGCTTTTATTTAGGTATAAAATCGATTTTCTTGTACATACACATTTAGCAATCGATATCGAAATGCTCAAATCATTAGTTTAACATATTTGAGTAAATTAACCTTCTTTAACGTACTGAAATTTATATAAAGCCATAACAGCATAACGGCAGTGCATTTAGAAGAATTACGTTATCTTATATTTAGGTTCAAATCATTAGTTTAACATATTTAAGTTAATAAACCTTCTTTAACGCACTGAAGTCTCCATAAAGCCTTAACGGTATAACTGCAGTGCATTTAGAAGAATTCCGTGATTTTATATTTAGGTATAAAGTCGATTTTGTTGTATATACTCATTTAGCAATCGATATCGAAATGCTTCAAATCATTAGTTTACTATATTTAAGTTAATTAAACATCTTTATTCTACTGAAGTCTACAAAAGCCTTAACGGCATAACGGCAGTGCATTTGGAAGAATCACGTAATCTTTTATTTAGGTATAAAGTCGATTTTCGTGTATATAATCATTTAGCAATCGATATCGAAATGCTTCAAATCATTAGTTTAATATAATAAAGTTAATAAAGCTTCTTTATCCTACTGAAGTTTACATAAAGCCATAACGGTATAACGGCAGTGAATGTAGAAGAATTCCGTAATCTTATATTTAGGTATAAAGTCGATTTTCTTGTACATATCCCTTTAGCAATCGATATAGAAATGCTTCAAATCATTAATTTAACATATTTAAGTTAATAAACCTTCTTTAACGCACTGACGTCTTCATAAAGCCTAAACGATATAACCGCAGTGCATTTAGAAGAATTCCGTATTCTTATATTTAGGTATAAAGTCGATTTTCTTGTATTTACATATTTAGCAATCGATATCGAAATGCTTCAAATCATTAGTTTAACATATTCAATTTAATTAACCCTCTCTGTCTTACTGAAGTCTACATAAAGCCTTAACGGCATAACGGCAGTGCATTTAGAAGAATTCCGTTATCTTTTATTTAGGTATAAATTTGATTTTCTTGTATGTACACATTTAGCAAGCGATATCGAAATGCTTCAAATCATTAGTTTAACATATTTAAGTTAATTAAACTTCTTCAACGTACTGAAGTTGATATAAACCATGGCGGCATAACGGCAGTGCATTTAGAAGAAGTCCGTAGTCTTTTATTTTGGTATAAAGTCGGTTTTCTCGTATATACACATTTAGCAATTGATAACGAAATGCTTCAAATCATTAGTTTAACATATTTAAGTTAATTAACCTTCTTTATCTTACTGAAGTTTACATAAAGCCATAACGGTATAACGGCAGTGCATTTGGATGAATTCCGTAATCTTATATTAAGGTAAAAAGTCGATTTTGTTGTATTTACACATTTAGCAATCGATATCGAAATGCTTTATCTCATAAGTTTAACATATTTAAGTTAATAAACCTTCTTTAACGATCTGAAGTTGGCATATAGCCATGGCGGCATAACGGCAGTGCATGTAGAAGAATTCCGTAATCTCATATTTAGTTATAAAGTCGATTTTCTTGTATATACACATTTAGCTATCGATGTCGAAAAGCTTCAAATCATTAGATTAACATATTAAGATAATAAACGCTTTTTAGCTTACTAAAGTCTACATAAAGCCATAACGGTATAACGCCAGTGCATTTAGAAAAATTCCGTAAAGTTATAATTTTATTTTTAGGTATAAAGTCGATTTTCTTTCCATTAGTTTAACATATATAAAATAATTAACCTTCTTTAACGAACTGAAATTGGCATAAAGCCATGGCGGCATAACGGCAATGCATGTAGAAGAATTCCGTTATCTTATATTTAGGTATAAAGTCGATTTTCTTGTATATACACATTTAGCAGGCGATACCGAAATGCTTCAAAACATTAGTTTATCATATTTAAGTTAAATAACCTTCTTTAACGTATTGTTGTTAATATAAAAGCCATGGCGGCAAAACGGCAGTGCATTTAGAAGAATTCCGTAATCTTATATTTAGGTATAAAGTCGATTTTCTTGTATATACACATTTAGCAAGCGATATCGAAATGCTTTAAATCATAAGTTTAACATATTTAAGTTAATTAACCTTCTTTAACGTATTTAAGTTGATATTAAGCCATGGCGGCATAACGGCAGTGCATTTTGAAGAATTCCGTACTATTATATTTGGGTATAAACTCGATTTTCTTGTATATACACATTTAGCAAGCGATATCGAAATGCTTCAAATCATAAGTTTAACATATTTAAGTTAATTAACCTTCTTTAACGTATTAAAGTTGATATTAAGCCATGGCGGCATAACGGCAGTGCATTCAGAAGAATTCCGTAATCTTATATTTAGGTATGAAGTCGATTTTCTTGTATATACACATTTAGCAAGCGATATCGAAATGCTTCAACTCATTAGTTTAACATATTTAAGTTAACAAACCTTCTTTAACGAACTGAAGTTGGCATAAAGCCATGGCAGCATAACGGCAGTGCACGTAGAAGAATTTCGTTATCTTAAATTTAGGTATAAAGTCGATTTTCTTGTATATACACATTTAGCAAGCGATATCGAAATGCTTCAAATCATTATTTTAACATATTTAAGGTAATTAACCTTCTTTAACGTATTGAAGTTGATATAAAGCCATGGCGGCATAACGGCAGTGCCTTTAAAAGAATTTCGTAATCTTATGTTTAGGCATAAAAACGATTTTCTTGTATTTACACATTTAGCAATCGATATCGAAATGCTTCAAATCATTAGTTTAACATATTTAAGTTAATAAACCTTCTTTAACGAACGGAAGTTAGCATAAAGCCATGACGGCATAACGGCAGTGCATGTAGAAGAAAATCCTTTTTTTTATATTTAGGTATAAAGTCGATTTTGTTGTATATACACATTTAGCAATCGATATCGAGATGCTTCAACTCATTAGCTTAACATATTTAAGTTAATAAACCTTCTTTAACGATATGAAGTTGGCATATAGCCACGGCGGCATTGCCACAGTGCATGTAGAAGAACTCCGTAATCTTTTATTTAGGTATAAAGTCGATTTTCTTTTATATACACATTTAGATATCAATATCGAAATGCTTCAAATCATTAGTTTAACATATTAATTTAATAAACATTTTTTAGCTTACTGAAGTCTACATACAGCCTTATCGGTATAACGGCAGTGCATTTAGAAGAATCCCGTTATCTTATATTTAGGTATAAATTTGATTTTCCTGTATATACACATTTGGAAAGCGATATCGAAATACTTCAAATCATTAGTTTAACATATTTAAGTTAATAACCTTCTTTAACGTATTGAAGTTGATAGAAAGCCATGGGGGCATAACGACAGGACCTGTGGAAGAATTCCGCAATCTTATATTTAGGTATAAAGTCGATTTTCTTGTATATATATATTTCGCAATCGTTATCGAAATGCTTCAAATCATGAGTTTAACATATTTAAGTAAATTAATCCTCTTTTTCTTAGTGAAGTCTACAAAAGCCTTAACGGCATAACGGCAGTGCATTTGGAAGAGTTCCGTAATCTTATATTTAGGTATTAAGTCAATTTTTTTGTATATGCGCATTTAGCAATCGACATCGAAATGCTTCAAATCATGAGTTTAACATATTTAAGATAACTAACCCTCTTTATCTTACTGAAGTCTACAAAAGCCTAAATGGTATAACGCCAGTGCATTTAGAAGAATTCCGTAATGTTATAATTTTATAATTAGGTATAAAGTCGATTTTCTTGCATTTACACATTTAGCAATCGATATCGAAATGCTTCAAACCATTAGTTTAACATATTTAAAATAATTAACCTTCTTTAGCGTAATGAAGGTGATATAAAGCCATGGCGGCATAACGACAGTACCTGTGGAAGAATTCCGCAATCTTATATTTAGGTACAAAGTCGATTTTCTTGTGTATATACATTTCGCAATCGATATCGAAATGCTTCAAATCATGAGTTTAACATATTTAAGTAAATTAATCCTCTTTTTCTTAGTGAAGTCTACAAAAGCCTTAACGGCATAACGGCAGTGCATTTGGAAGAGTTCCGTAATCTTATATTTAGGTATTAAGTCGATTTTGTTGTATATACGCATTTAGCAATCGACATCGAAATGCTTCAAATCATGAGTTTAACATATTTAAGATAACTAACCCTCTTTATCTTACTGAAGTCTACAAAAGCCTTAACGGCATAACGGCAGTGCGTTTAGAAGAATTCCGTAATCCTCTATTTAGGTATAAAGTCGATTTTTTTGTATATACACATTTAGCAATCCATATCGAAATGCCTCGAATCATTAGTTTAACATATTTAAGTTAATTAACCCTCTTTATCTTACTGAAGTCTACAAAAGCCTTAACGGCATAACGGCAGTGCATTTAGAAGAATTACGTAGTCTTATATTTAGGTATGAATTCGATTTTCTTGTATATATTCATTTAGCAGTCGAAATCGAAATGCTTCAAATCATTAGTGTAACATATTTAAGTTAATAAACCTTCTTTAACGTATTGAAGGTGATACAAAGCCATGGCGGCATAACGACAGTACATCTGGAAGAATTCCGTAATCTTATATTTAGGTATTAAGTCGATTTTGTTGTATATACGCAATTAGCAATCGACATCGAAATGCTTCAAATCATGAGTTAAACATATTTAAGATAATTAACCCTCTTTATCTTACTGAAGTCTACAAAAGCCTTAACGGCATAACGGCAGTGCATTTAGAAGAATTCCGTAAACATATATTTAGGTATAAAGTCGATTTTTTTGTATATACTCATTTAGCAATCCTTATCGAAATGCTTCGAATCATTAGTTTAGTTTTTATATTTATATTTTATTTAAGTTAATTAACCCTCTTTATCTTACTGAAGTCTACAAAAGCCTTAACTGCATAACGGCAGTGCATTTCGAAGAATTCCGTAATCTTATATTTAGGTATGTAGTCGATTTTCTTGTATTTACACATTTAGCAATCGATACCGAACATCTTCAAATCATTAGTTTAACATATTTAAGTTAGTTAACCTTCTTTAACGTAATGAAGGTGATATAAAGCCATGTCGGCATAACGACAGTGCATTTAGAAGAATTCCGTAATCTTATATTTAGGTATAAAGTCGATTTTCTTGTATATACGCATTTAGCAATCGATATCGAAAGCTTCAAATAACTGGTTTAGCATATTTAGGTTAATTAACCTTTTTATCTTACCGAAGTTTACATAAAGCCATAACGGCATAACTGCAGGATATTTGGGTGAATTCCGTAATTTTTTACTTAGGTATAAAATCGATTTTTTTGTACATACACATTTAACAATTGATATCGAAATGCTTCAAATCATTAGTTTAGCATATTTAGGTAAATTAACCTTCTTTAGCGTACTGAAATTTATATAAAGCCATAACGGCATAACGGGAGTGTATTTCGTTGAATTCCGTAACCTTATATTTAGGTATAAAGTCGGCATTCTTGTATATACTCATTTAGCAATCTATATCGAAATGCTTCAAATCATTAGTTTATTATATTTAAGTTAATAAAGCTTTTTTAAGGCACTGAAGTTAACATAAAGCCATGGTGGCATAACGGCAGTGCATTTCGAAGAATTCCGTAATCTTATATTTAGGTATAAAGTCGATTTTCTTGTATATATACATATAGCAATCGATATCGAAATGCTTCAAATCATTACTTTAAAATATTTAAGTTCATAAACCTTTTTTAACGAACTGAAGTTGGCATAAAGCAATGGCGGCATAACGGCAGTGCATTTAGAAGAATTCCGTAATCCTATACTTAGGTATAAAGTCGATTTTGTTGTATATACGCATCAAGCCTTCGATATCGAAATGCTTCAAATAACTGGTTTAACATATTTAAGTTAATAAACCTTCTTTAACGAACTGAAGTTAACATAAAGCCATAATGGCAGTGCATTTAGAAGAATTCCGTTATCTTATATTTACGTAAAAAGTCGATTTTCTTGTATATACGCATTTAGCAATCGATATCGAAATGCTTCAAATCATTAGTTTAACATATTTAAGTTAATAAACCTTCTTTAACGAACGGAAGTTAGCATAAAGCCATGACGGCATAACGGCAGTGCATGTAGAAGAATTCCGTAATCTTATATTTAGGTATAAAGTCGATTTTCTTGTATACACACATTTAGCAATCGATAGCGAAATGCTTCAAAACATTAGTTTATCATATTTAAGTTAATTAACCTTATTTATCTTACTGAAGTTTACATAAAGCCATAACGGTATAACGGCAGTGCATTTGGAAGAATTCCGTAATCTTATATTTATGTATAAAGTCGATTTTCTTGTATATACACATTTAGCAATCGATATCGTGATGCTTCAACTCATTAGTTTAACATATTTAAGTTAATAAACCTTCTTTAACGAAATGAAGTGTGCATGAAGCCATTGCGGCATAACGGCAGTGCATGTAGAAGAATTCCGTTAGCTTATATTTAGGTATAAAGTCGATTTTCTTGTATATACACATTTAGCAATCGATATCGAGATGCTTCAAATCATTAGTTTAACATATTTAAGTAAATTAGTCTTCTTTAACATAATGAAGGTGATTTGGAGCCATGGCGGCATAACGACAGTACATTTGGAAGTATTCCGTAATCTTATGTTTAGATATAAATTCGATTTTCTTTTATATACACATTTAGCAATCGATATCGAGATGCTTCACCTCATTAGTTTAACATATTTAAGTTAATAAACCTTCTTTAACGAAATGAAGTGTGCATGAAGCCATGGCGGCAAAACGGCAGTGCATTTAGAAGAATTCCGTAATCTTATATTTAGGTATAAAGTCGATTTTCTTGTATATACACATTTAGCAAGCGATATCGAAATGCTTTAAATCATAAGTTTAACATATTTAAGTTAATTAACCTTCTTTAACGTATTTAAGTTGATATTAAGCCATGGCGGCATAACGGCAGTGCATTTTGAAGAATTCCGTAATCTTATATTTAGGTATAAATTTGATTTTCCTGTATATACACATTTGGAAAGCGATATCGAAATACTTCAAATCATTAGTTTAACATATTTAAGTTAATTAACCTTCTTTAACGTATTGAAGTTGATATAAAGCCATGGGGGCATAACGACAGGACCTGTGGAAGAATTCCGCAATCTTATATTTAGGTATAAAGTCGATTTTCTTGTATATATACATTTCGCAATCGTTATCGAAATGCTTCAAATCATGAGTTTAACATATTTAAGTAAATTAATCCTCTTTTTCTTAGTGAAGTCTACAAAAGCCTTAACGGCATAACGGCAGTGCATTTGGAAGAGTTCCGTAATCTTATATTTAGGTATAAAGTCAATTTTGTTGTATATACGCATTTAGCAATCGACATCGAAATGCTTCAAATCATGAGTTTAACATATTTAAGATAACTAACCCTCTTTATCTTACTGAAGTCTACAAAAGCCTTAACGGTATAACGCCAGTGCATTTAGAAGAATTCCGTAATGTTATAATTTTATAATTAGGTATAAAGTCGATTTTCTTGCATTTACACATTTAGCAATCGATATCGAAATGCTTCAAACCATTAGTTTAACATATTTAAAATAATTAACCTTCTTTAGCGTAATGAAGGTGATATAAAGCCATGGCGGCATAACGACAGTACCTGTGGAAGAATTCCGCAATCTTATATTTAGGTACAAAGTCGATTTTCTTGTGTATATACATTTCGCAATCGATGTCATGAGTTTAACATATTTAAGTAAATTAATCCTCTTTTTCTTAGTGAAGTCTACAAAAGCCTTAACGGCATAACGGCAGTGCATTTGGAAGAGTTCCGTAATCATATATTTAGGTATTAAGTCGATTTTGTTGTATATACGCATTTAGCAATCGACATCGAAATGCTTCAAATCATGAGTTTAACATATTTAAGATGACTAACCCTCTTTATCTTACTGAAGTCAACAAAAGCCTTAACGGCATAACGGCAGTGCGTTTAGAAGAATTCCATAATCCTCTATTTAGCTATAAAGTCGATTTTTTTGTATATACACATTTAGCAATCCATATCGAAATGCCTCGAATCATTAGTTTAACATATTTAAGTTAATTAACCCTCTTTATCTTACTGAAGTCTACAAAAGCCTTAACGGCATAACGGCAGTGCATTTCGAAGAATTCCCTAATCTTATATTTATGTATAAAGTCGATTTTCTTGTATATACTCATTTAGCAATCGATATCGAAATGCTTCAAATCAATAGTTTAACATATTTAAGTAAATTAATCCTCTTTTTCTTACTGAAGTCTACAAAAGCCTTAACGGCATAACGGCAGTGCATTTAGAAGAATTACGTAGTCTTATATTTAGGTATGAATTCGATTTTCTTGTAGTTATATATTCATTTAGCAGTCGAAATCGAAATGCTTCAAATCATTAGTGTAACATATTTAAGTTAATAAACCTTCTTTAACGTATTGAAGGTGATACAAAGCCATGGCGGCATAACGACAGTACATCTGGAAGAATTCCGTAATCTTATATTTAGGTATTAAGTCGATTTTGTTGTATATACGCAATTAGCAATCGACATCGAAATGCTTCAAATCATGAGTTTAACATATTTAAGATAATTAACCCTCTTTATCTTACTGAAGTCTACAAAAGCCTTAAAGGCATAACGGCAGTGCATTTAGAAGAATTCCGTAAACATATATTTAGGTATAAAGTCGATTTTTTTGTATATACTCATTTAGCAATCCTTATCGAAATGCTTCGAATCATTAGTTTAGTTTTTATATTTATATTTTATTTAAGTTAATTAACCCTCTTTATCTTACTGAAGTCTACAAAAGCCTTAACGGCATAACGGCAGTGCATTTCGAAGAATTCCGTAATCTTATATTTAGGTATGTAGTCGATTTTCTTGTATTTACACATTTAGCAATCGATACCGAACATCTTCAAATCATTAGTTTAACATATTTAAGTTAGTTAACCTTCTTTAACGTAATGAAGCTGATATAAAGCCATGTCGGCAAAACGACAGTGCATTTAGAAGAATTCCGTAATCTTATATTTAGGTATAAAGTCGATTTTCTTGTATAGACGCATTTAGCAATCGATATCGAAAGCTTCAAATAACTGGTTTAGCATATTTAGGTTAATTAACCTTTTTTATCTTACCGAAGTTTACATAAAGTCATAACGGCATAACTGCAGGATATTTGGGTGAATTCCGTAATTTTTTACTTAGGTATAAAATCGATTTTTGTGTACATACACATTTAACAATCGATATCGAAATGCTTCAAATCATTAGTTTAGCATATTTAGGTAAATTAACCTTCTTTAGCGTACTGAAATTTATATAAAGCCATAACGGCATAATGGGAGTGTATTTCGATGAATTCCGTAACCTTATATTTAGGTATAGAGTCGGCATTCTTGTATATACTCATTTAGCAATCTATATCGAAATGCTTCAAATCATTAGTTTATTATATTTAAGTTAATAAAGCTTTTTTAAGGCACCGAAGTTAACATAAAGCCATGGTGGCATAACGGCATTGCATTTCGAAGAATTCCGTAATCTTATATTTAGGTATAAAGTCGATTTTCGTGTATATATACATATAGCAATCGATATAGAAATGCTTCAAATCATTACTTTAAAATATTTAAGTTCATAAACCTTTTTTAACGAACTGAAGTTGGCATAAAGCAATGGCGGCATAACGGCAGTGCATTTAGAAGAATTCCGTAATCCTATACTTAGGTATAAAGTCGATTTTGTTGTATATACGCATTAAGCCATCGATATCGAAATGCTTCAAATAACTGGTTTAACATATTTAAGTTAATAAACCTTCTTTAACGAACTGAAGTTAACATAAAGCCATAATGGCAGTGCATTTAGAAGAATTCCGTTATCTTATATTTACGTAAAAAGTCGATTTTCTTGTATATACACATTTAGCAATCGATATCGAAATGCTTCAAATCATTAGTTTAACATATTTAAGTTAATAAACCTTCTTTAACGAACGGAAGTTAGCATAAAGCCATGACGGCATAACGGCAGTGCATGTAGAAGAATTCCGTAATCTTATATTTAGGTATAAAGTCGATTTTCTTGTATACACACATTTAGCAATCGATAGCGAAATGCTTCAAAACATTAGTTTATCATATTTAAGTTAATTAACCTTATTTATCTTACTGAAGTTTACATAAAGCCATAACGGTATAACGGCAGTGCATTTGGAAGAATTCCGTAATCTTATATTTATGTATAAAGTCGATTTTCTTGTATATACACATTTAGCAATCGATATCGAGATGCTTCAACTCATTAGTTTAACATATTTAAGTTAATAAACCTTCTTTAACGAAATGAAGTGTGCATGAAGCCATGGCGGCATAACGGCAGTGCATGTAGAAGAATTCCGTTAGCTTATATTTAGGTATAAAGTCGATTTTCTTGTATATACACTTCTAGCAATCGATATCGAGATGCTTCAAATCATTAGTTTAACATATTTAAGTAAATTAGTCTTCTTTAACGTAATGAAGGTGATATGAAGCCATGGCGGCATAACGACAGTACATTTGGAAGTATTCCGTAATCTTATGTTTAGATATAAATTCGATTTTCTTTATATACACATTTAGCAAGCGATATCGAAATGCTTCAAATCATTAGTTTACCAAATTTAAGTTAATTAACCTTCTTTAACGTATTGAAGTTGATATAAAGCCATGGTGGCATAACGACAGTACATTTGGAAGAATTCCGTAGTCTTATATTTAGGTATAAAGTCGATTTTCTTGTATATATGCATTAAGCAATCGATATCGAAATGCTTCAAATAACTGGTTTAACATGTTTAAGTTAATAAACCTTCTTTAACGAACTGAACATAAATCCATAACGGCATAACGGCAGTGCATTTAGAAGAATTCCGTTATCTTATATTATTGTATAAAGTCGATTTTCTTATATATACACATTTAGCAATCGATATCGAAATGCTTCAAATCATTAGTTTAACATATTTAAGTTAATAAACCTTCTTTAACGAACTGAAGTTGGAATAAAACCTTGGCGGCATAACGGCAGGGCATTTATAAAAAATCCGTTATCTTATATTTATGTATAAAGTCAATTTTCTTATATATACACATTTAGCAATCGATATCGAAATGCTTCAAATCATTAGTTTGACATATTTAAGTTAATTATCCTTCTTTTTCTTACTGAAGTTTACATAAAGCCATAACGGTATAACGGCAGTGCATTTGGAAGAATTCCGTAATCTTATATCTAGGAATAAAGTCGATTTTGTTGTATATACACATTTAGCAATCGATATCGAGATGGTTCAAACTCATTAGTTTAACATATTTAAGTAATAAACCTTCTTTAACGTATCTGAAATTTGCATATAAAGCCATGACGGCATAACGGCAGTGCATTTGAAGAATTCCGTAATCTTATATTTAGGTATAAAGTCGATTTTTTGTATATACACATTTAGCAATCGATATCGAAATGCTTCAAATCAATAGTTTAACATATTTAAAGTAATTAACCTTCTTTAACGTATGAAGGTGATATAAAGCCATGGCGAGCATAACGACAGTACATGTGGAAGAATTCCGTAATCTTATATTTAGGTATAAAGTCGATTTTGTTGTATATACCATTTAGCAATCGATATCGAAATGCTTCAAATAACTGGTTTAGCATATTTAAGTTAATTAACCTTCTTTATCTACTGAAATTTATATAAAGCCATAACGCATAACGGCAGGTATTTGAAGAATTCCGTAATCTTATATTTAGAGTATAAAGTCGATTTTGTTGTATATACCATTTAGCAATCGATATCGAAATGCTTCAAATCATTAGTTTAACATATTTAAGTAATTAACCTTCTTTAACGTACTGAAGTTATATAAAGCCATGGCGGCATAACGGCAGTGCATTCAGAAGAATTCCGTAATCTTATATTTAGGTATAAAATCGATTTTGTTGTATATACGCATTTAGCAATCGATATCGAAATGCTTCAAATCAATAGTTTACATATTTAAGTTAATTAACCTTCTTTATCTTACTGAATTATATAAAGCCATAGCGGCATAACGGCAGTGCATTTAGAAGAATTACGTAATCTTATATTTAGGTATAAAGTCGATTTTGTTGTATATACTCATTTAGCAATCGATATCGAAATGCTTCAAATCATTAGTTTAATATATTTAAGTTAATAAACCTTCTTTAACGCACTGAAGTTTATATAAAGCCATAGCGGCATAACGGCAGGCATTTAGAAGAATTCGTTATCTTATATTTAGGTATAAAGTCGATTTTCTTGTATATACAATTTAGCAATGATATCGAAATGCTTCAAATCATTAGTTTAATATATTTAAGTTAATAAACTTCTTTAACGCACTGAAGTTACATAAAGCCATAGCGGCATAACGGCAGTGCATTTAGAAGAATTCGTTATCTTATATTTAGGTATAAAGTCGATTTTCGTTTTATATACTCATTTAGCAATCGATATCGAAATGCTTCAAATCATTAGTTTAATATATTAAAGTTAATAAACCTTCTTTAACGCACTAAAGTTTACATAAAGCCATAACGGTATAACTGCAGCGCATTTAGAAGGATTCCGTGTTCTTATATTTAGGTATAAAGTCGATTTTCTTGTATTTACATATTTAGCAATCGATATCAAAATGCTTCAAATCATTAGTTTAACATATTTAAGTTAATAAACCTTCTTTAACGCACTGAAGTTTACATAAAGCCATAACGGTATAACTGCAGCGCATTTAGAAGAATTCCGTGTTCTTATATTTAGGTATAAAGTCGATTTTCTTGTACTTACATATTTAGCAATCGATATCGAAATGCTTCAAATCATTAGTTTAACATATTCAAGTTAATTAACCCTCTCTGTCTTACTGAAGTCTACATAAAGCCTTAATGGCATAACGGCAGTGCATTAAGAAGAATTCCGTTATCTTATATTAAGGTATAAGTTTCATTTTCTTGTATGTACACATTTAGCAAGCGATATCGAAATGCTTCAAATCATTTGTTTAACATATTTAAGTTAATTAACCTTTTTTAACGTATTGAAGTTGATATAAAGCCATGGCAGCATAACGGCAGTGCATTTAGAAGAAGTCCGTAGTCTTATATTTAGGTATAAAGTCGTTCTTGTATGTACACATTTAGCAATCGATATCAAAATGCTTCAAATCATTAGTTTAACATATTTAAGTTAATAAACCTTCTTTAACGCACTGAAGTTTACATAAAGCCATAACGGTATAACGGCAGTGCATTTGGATGAATTCCGTAATTTTATATTAAGGAAAAAGTCGATTTTGTTGTATATACACATTTAGCAGTCGATATCGAAATGCTTCATCTCATAAGTTTAACATATTTAAGTTAATAAACCTTCTTTAACGATCTGAAGTTGGCATATAGCCATGGCGGCGTAACGGCAGTGCATGTAGAAGAATTCCGTAATCTCACATTTAGGTATAAAGTCGATTTTCTTGTATAAACACATTTAGCTATCGATATCGAAATGCTTCAAATCATTAGTTTAACATATTACGATAATAAACGCTTTTTAGCTTACTGAAGTCTACATAAAGCCTTAACGGTATAACGCCAGTGCATTTAGAAGAATTCGGTAAAGTTATAATTTTATTTTTAGGTATAAAGTCGATTTTCTTTTATTTACACATTTAGCTATCGATATCGAAATGCTTCAAACCATTAGTTTAACATATTTAAAATAATTAATCTTCTTTAACGTATTGAAGGTGATATAAAGCCATGGCGGCATAACACCAGTACATGTGGAAGAATTCCGTAATCTTATATTTAGGTATAAAGTCGATTTTCTTGTATATATACATATAGCAATCGATATCGAAATGCTTCAAATCATTAGTTTAACATATTTAAAATAATTAACCTTCTTTAACGTATTGAAGGTGATATAAAGCCATGGCGGCATAACAGCAGTACATGTGGAGGAATTCCGTAATCTTATATTTAGGTATAAATTCGACTTTCTTGTATATACTCATTTAGCAAGCGATATCGAAATGCTTCAAATCATTAGTTTAACATATTTAAGTTAATTAACCTTCTTTAACGTATTGAAGTTGATATAAAGCCATGGCGGCATAACGGCAGTGCATTTAGAAGAATTGCGTTATCTTATATTTAGGTATAAAGTCGATTTTGTTGTATATATACATATAGCAATCGATATCGAAATGCTTCAAATCATTAGTTTAACATATTTAAGTTAATTAACCTTCTTTAACGCATTGAAGTTGATATAAAGCCATGGCGGCATAACGGCAATGCATTTAGAAGAATTCCGTTATCTTATATTTAGGTATAAAGTAGATTTTGTTGTATAGACACATTTAGCAATCGATATCGCGATGCTTCAACTCATTAGCTTAATATATTTAAGTTAATAAACCTTCTTTAACGATCTGAAGTTGGCATATAGCCACGGCGGCATTACGGCAGTGCATGTAGTAGAATTCTGTAATCTTATATTTAGGTATAAAGTCGATTTTCTTTTATATACACAAGTTAATAAACATTTTTTAGCTTACTGAAGTCTACATAAAGCCTTAACGGTATAACGGCAGTCCATTTAGAAGAATTCCGTAATGTTATAAATTTATATTTAGGTATAAAGTCGA
Source organism: Bactrocera correcta (assembly GCA_027475135.1). Lineage (NCBI taxonomy): Eukaryota > Metazoa > Arthropoda > Insecta > Diptera > Tephritidae > Bactrocera > Bactrocera correcta. Next base: position 39,602 of record JAPZAG010000026.1, read on the forward strand.
TTTTCTTGTATCTACACATTTAGCAATCGATATTGAAATGCTTCAAATCATTAGTTTTACATATTTAAAATAATTAACCTTCTTTAGCGTATTAAAGGTGATATAAAGCCATGGCGGCATAACGACAGTATAAAGTCGATTTTCTTGTATATATACATTTCTCAATCGATATATAAATGCTTCAGATAACTGGTTTAACATATTTAAATTAATAAACCTTCTTTAACGAACTGAAGTTAACATAAAGCAATAACGGCATAACGGCTGTCCATTTAGAAGAATTCCCTAATGTTATAAATTTATATTTAGGCATAAAGTCGATTTTCTTTTATATACACAAGTTAATAAACATTTTTTAGCTTACTGAAGTCTACATAAAGGCTTAACGGTATAACGGCAGTCCACTTAGAAGAATTCCGTAATGTTATAAATTAATATTTAGGTATAAAGTCGATTTTCTTGTATATACACATATAGCAATCGATATCGAAATGCTTCAAATCATTAGTTTAAAATATTTAAGTTCATAAACCTTCTTTAACGGACTGAAGTGTGCATAAAGCAATGGCGGCATAACGGCAGTGCATTTAGAAGAATACCGTAATCTTATATTTAGGTATAAAGTCGATTTTGTTGTATAAATATACGCACTTAGCAATCGATATCGAAATGCTTCAAATCACTAGTTTAACATGTTTAAGTTAGTTAACCTTCCTTAACGTAATGAAGGTGATATAAAGCCATGGCGCCATAACGACAGTGCATTTAGAAGAATTCCGTTATCTTATATTTTGGTATAAAGTCGATTTTGTTGTACATACGCATTTTAAAATCGATATCGAAATGCTTCAAAGCATTAGTTTAACATAATTAAGTTAATTAACCTTCTTTAACGTATTGAAGTTGATATAAAACCATGGCGGCATAACGACAGTACTTTTGGAAGAATTCCGCAGTCTTATATTTAGGTATAAAGTCAATTTTCTTGTAATTACACATTTAGCAATCGATATCGAAATGCTTAAAATAACTGGTTTAGCATATTTAAGTTAATTAACCTTCTTTAACGTATTGAAGTTGATATAAAGCCATGGCGGCATAACGACAGTACATTTGGAAGAATTCCGTAGTCTTATATTTAGGTAAAAAGTCGATTTTCTTGTATATACACATTTAGCTATCGATATCGAAATGCTTCAAATCATTCGTTTAACATATTTAAGTTAGTTAACCTTCTTAAACGTAATGAAGGTGATGTAAAGCCATGGCGGCATAACGGCAGCAAATTTAGAAGAACTCCGTTATCTTATATTTAGGTATAAAGTCGATTTTTTTGTTTATACACATTTAACTATCGATATCGAAATGCTTTAAATCATAAGTTTAACATATAAAGTTAATAAACATTTCTTAGCATACCGAAGTCTACATAAAGCCTTAACGGTATAACGGTAGTGCATTTAGAAGAATTCCGTAATGTTATAATTTTATATTTAGGTATAAAATCGATTTTCTTGTATATACACATTTCGCAATCGATATCGAAAGGCTTCAAATCATTAATTTAACATATTTAAGTTAATTAACCTTCTTTAAAGAACGGAAGTGGGCTTAAAGCCATTGCGATATAACGACAATACATTTGGAAGAATTCCGTAGTATTATATTTTTGTATAAAGTCGATTTTCTTGTATATACACATTAAGCTATCGATATCGAAATGCTTCAAATCATTAGTTTAACATATTAAGTTAATAAACGCTTTTTAGCTTACTGAAGTCTACATAAAGCCTTAACAGTATAACGTCATTGCATTTAGAAGAATTCCGTAATGTTATAATTTTGTATTTAGGTATAAAGTCGATTTTGTTGTACATACGAATTAGCAATCGATAGCGAAATGCTTCAAATCATTAATTTAACATATTTAAGTTAATTAACCTTTTTTAACGTTAAGAAGGTGATATAAAACGATGGCAGCATAACGACAGTGCAGGTAGAAGAGTTCCGTAATCTTATATTTAGGTATATAGTCGATTTTCTTGTATTTACACATTTAGCAATCGATATCGAAAATCTTCAAATCATTAGTTTAACATATTTAAGTTAATAAACCTTCCTTAACGTAATGAAGGTGATATAAAGCCATAGCGGCATAACGACAGTGCACTTAGAAGAATTCCGTTATCTTATATTAAGGTATAAAGTCGATTTTGTTGTACACACGCATTTAGCAATCGATATCGAAATGCTTCAAAGCATTAGTTTAACATATTTAAGTTAATTAACCTTCTTTAACGTATTGAAGTTGATATAAAACCATGGCGGCATAACGAGAGTACATTTGGAAGAATTCCGCAGTCTTATATTTAGGTATAAAGTCAATTTTCTTGTATATAAACATTTAGCAATCGATAACGAAATGCTTCAAATCATTAGTTTAACATATCTAAGTTAATTAACCTTCTTTAACGATCTGAAGTTGGCATATAGCCATGGCGGCATAACGGCAGTGCATGTAGAAGAATTCCGTAATCTTATATTTAGGTATAAAGTCGATTTTCTTGTATATACACATTTGGCTATCGATATCGAAATGCTTCATATCATTAGTTTAACATATTAAGCTAATAAACGCTTTTTAGCTTTCTGAAGTCTACATAAAGCCTTAAGGGTAAAACGGCAGTGCATTTAGAAGAATTCCGTAATGTTATAATTTTATATTTAGGTATAAAGTCGATTTTCTTGTAATTACACATTTAGCAATCGATATCGAATTGCTTAAAATAACTGGTTTAGCATATTTAAGTTTATTAACCTTCTTTATCTTACTGAAGTTTACATAAAGCCATAACGGCATAACGGCAGTATATTTATATGAATTCCGTTATCTTATATTTAGGTATAAAGTCGGTTTTGTTGTACATACACATTTAGCAATCGATATCGAAATGCTAATTAGTTTAACATATTTAAATTAATTAACCTTCTTTAACGTAATGAAGGTGTTACAAAGCCATGGCGGCATAACGACAGTGCATTTAGAAGAATTCCGTTATCTTATATTTACGTAAAAAGTCGATTTTCTTGTATATACACATTTAGCAATCGATATCGAAATGCTTCAAATCATTAGTTTAACATATTTAAGTTAATAAACCTTCTTTAACGAACGGAAGTTAGCATAAAGCCATGACGGCATAACGGCAGTGCATGTAGAAGAATTCCGTAATCTTATATTTAGGTATAAAGTCGATTTTCTTGTATACACACATTTAGCAATCGATAGCGAAATGCTTCAAAACATTAGTTTATCATATTTAAGTTAATTAACCTTATTTATCTTACTGAAGTTTACATAAAGCCATAACGGTATAACGGCAGTGCATTTGGAAGAATTCCGTAATCTTATATTTATGTATAAAGTCGATTTTCTTGTATATACACATTTAGCAATCGATATTGAGATGCTTCAACTCATTAGTTTAACATATTTAAGTTAATAAACCTTCTTTAACGAAATGAAGTGTGCATGAAGCCATGGCGGCATAACGGCAGTGCATGTAGAAGAATTCCGTTAGCTTATATTTAGGTATAAAGTCGATTTTCTTGTATATACACATTTAGCAATCGATATCGAGATGCTTCAAATCATTAGTTTAACATATTTAAGTAAATTAGTCTTCTTTAACGTAATGAAGGTGATATGAAGCCATGGCGGCATAACGACAGTACATTTGGAAGTATTCCGGAATCTTATGTTTAGATATAAATTCGATTTTCTTTTATATACACATTTAGCAAGCGATATCGAAATGCTTCAAATCATTAGTTTACCAAATTTAAGTTAATTAACCTTCTTTAACGTATTGAAGTTGATATAAAGCCATGGTGGCATAACGACAGTACATTTGGAAGAATTCCGTAGTCTTATATTTAGGTATAAAGTCGATTTTCTTGTATATATGCATTAAGCAATCGATTTCGAAATGCTTCAAATAACTGGTGTAACATTTCTAAGTTAATAAACCTTCTTTAACGAACTGAAGTTAACATAAATCCATAACGGCATAACGGCAGTGCATTTAGAAGAATTCCGTTATCTTATATTATTGTATAAAGTCGATTTTCTTATATATACACATTTAGCAATCGATATCGAAATGCTTCAAATCATTAGTTTAACATATTTAAGTTAATAAACCTTCTTTAACGAACTGAAGTTGGAATAAAACCTTGGCGGCATTAAGGCAGTGCATTTATAAAAAATCCGTAATCTTATATTTATGTATAAAGTCAATTTTCTTATATATACACATTTAGCAATCGATATCGAAATGCTTAAAATCATTAGTTTAACATATTTAAGTTAATTAATCTTCTTTAACGAACGGCAGTTGGCGTAAAGCCATGGCGGCATAACGACAGTGCATTTAGAAGAATTCCGTAATCTTATATTTAGGTATAAAGTCGATTTTCTTGTATATATGCATTAAGCAATCGATATCGATATGCTTCAAATCATTAGTTTAACATATTTAAGTTAATTATCCTTCTTTTTCTTACTGAAGTTTACATAAAGCCATAACGGTATAACGGCAGTTCATTTGGAAGAATTCCGTAATCTTATATCTAGGAATAAAGTCGATTTTGTTGTATATACACATTTAGCAATCGATATCGAGATGGTTCAACTCATTAGTTTAACATATTTAAGTTAATAAACCTTCTTTAACGATCTGAAATTTGCATATAGCCATGACGGCATAACGGCAGTGCATTTAGAAGAATTCCGTAATCTTATATTTAGGTATAAAGTCGATTTTTATTTTTTTGTATATACACATTTAGCTATCGATATCGAAATGCTTCAAATCATTAGTTTAACATATTAAGTTAATAAACAGTTTTTAGCTTACTGAAGTCTACATAAAGCCTTAACGGTATAACAGCAGTGCATTTAGAAGAATTCCGTAATGTTATAATTTTATATTTAAGTAAAAAGTCGATTTTCTTGTATTTACACATTTAGCAATCGATATCGAAATGCTTCAAACCATTAGTTTAACATATTTAAAATAATTAGCCTTCTTTAACGTATTGAAGGCGATATAAAGCCATGGCAGCATAACGACAGTACATGTGGAAGAATTCCGTAATCTTATATTTAGGTATAAAGTCGATTTTCTTGTATATACACATTTTGCAGTCGATATCAAAATGCTTCAAATAACTGGTTTGGCATATTTAAGTTAATTAACCTTCTTTATCTTACTGAAGTTTACATAAAGCCATAACGACATAACGGCAGTATATGTGGCAGAAGTCCGTAATCTTATATTTGGGTATAAAGTCGATTTTGTTGTACATATACATTTAGCAATCGATATCGAAATGCTTCAAATCATTAGTTTAGCATATTTAAGTAAATTAACCTACTTTAACGTACTGAAATTTATATAAAGCCATAACGGTATAACGGCAGTGTATTTCGAAGAATTCCGTAATCTTATATTTAGATATAAAACCGAATTTGTTGTATATACGCATTAAGCAATCGATATCGAAATTCTTCAAATCAATAGTTTAACATATTTAAAGTAATTAACCTTCTTTAACGTAATGAAGGTGATATAAAGCCATGGCGGCCTAACGACAGTGCATTCAGAAGAATTCCGTAATCTTATATTTAGGTATAAATTCGATTTTGTTGTATATACGCATTTAGCAATCGATATCGAAATGCTTCAAATAACTGGTTTAGCATATTTAGGTTAATTAACCTTCTTTATCCTACTGAAATTTATATAAAGCCATAGCAGCATAGCGGCAGAGCATTTAGAAGAATTACGTTATCTTCTATTTAGGTATAAATCGATTTTGTTGTATATACTCATTTAGCAATCGATATCGAAATGCTTCAAATCATTAATTTAATATATTTAAGTTAATAAAGCTTCTTTAACGCACTGAAGTTAATATAAAGCCTTGGCGGCATAACGGCAGTGCATGTAGAAGAATTCTGTTACCTTATATTTAGGTGTAAAGACGATTTTCTTGTATATATACACATAGCAATAGATATCTTAATGATTCAAATCATTAGTTTACTATATTTAAGTTAATTAAACATCTTTATTTTACTGAATCTACAAAAGCCTTAACGGCATAACGGCAGTGCATTTAGAAGAATTACGTAATCTTATATTTAGGTATAAAATCGATTTTCGTGTATATACTCATTTAGCAATCGATATCGAAATGCTTCAAATCATTAGTTTAATATATTAAAGTTAATAAAGCTTCTTTAACGCACTGAAGTTAACATAAAGCCATGGCGGCATAACGGCAGTGCATGTAGAAGAATTCCGTAATCTTATAATTAGGTATAAAGTCGATTTTCTTGTATATACACATTTAGTAATCGATATCGAAATGCTTCAAATCATTAGTTTAACATATTTAAAATAATTAACCTTCTTTAACGTATTGAAGGTGATATAAAGCCATGGCGGCATAACAGCAGTACATGTGGAAGAATTCCGTAATCTTATATTTAGGTATAAAGTCGATTTTCTTGTATATATACATATAGCAATCGATATCGAAATGCTTCAAATCATTAGTTTAACATATTTAAAATAATTAACCTTCTTTAACGTATTGAAGGTGATATAAAGCCATGGCGGCATAACAGCAGTACATGTGGAAGAATTCCGTAATCTTATATTTAGGTATAAATTCGACTTTCTTGTATATACTCATTTAGCAAGCGATATCGAAATGCTTCAAATCATTAGTTTAACATATTTAAGTTAATTAACCTTCTTTAACGTATTGAAGTTGATATAAAGCCATGGCAGCATAACGGCAGCGCATTTAGAAGAATTTCGTGTTCTTATATTTAGGTATAAAGTCGATTTTCTTGTATTTACATATTTAGCAATCGATATCGAAATGCTTCAAATCATTAGTTTAACATATTCAAGTTAATTAACCCTCTCTATCTTACTGAAGTCTACATAAAGCCTTAATGGCATAACGGCAGTGCATTTAGAAGAATTCCGTTATCTTATATTAAGGTATAAGTTTCATTTTCTTGTATGTACACATTTAGCAAGCGATATCGAAATACTTCAAATCATTTGTTTAACATATTTAAGTTAATTAACCTTCTTTAACGTATTGAAGTTGATATAAAGCCATGGCAGCATAACGGCAGTGCATTTAGAAGAAGTCCGTAGTCTTATATTTAGGTATAAAGTCGGTTTTCTTGTATGTACACATTTAGCAATCGATATCAAAATGCTTCAAATCATTAGTTTAACATATTTAAGTTAATAAACCTTCTTTAACGCACTGAAGTTTACATAAAGCCATAACGGTATAACGGCAGTGCATTTGGATGAATTCCGTAATTTTATATTAAGGAAAAAGTCGATTTTGTTGTATATACACAATTAGCAGTCGATATCGAAATGCTTAATCTCATAAGTTTAACATATTTAAGTTAATAAACCTTCTTTAACGATCTGAAGTTGGCATATCGCCATTGCGGCGTAACGGCAGTGCATGTAGAAGAATTCCGTTATCTCACATTTAGGTATAAAGTCGATTTTCTTGTATAAACACATTTAGCTATCGATATCGAAATGCTTCAAATCATTAGTTTAACATATTACGATAATAAACGCTTTTTAGCTTACTGAAGTCTACATAAAGCCTTAACGGTATAACGCCAGTGCATTTAGAAGAATTCCGTAAAGTTATAATTTTATTTTTAGGTATAAAGTCGATTTTCTTTTATTTACACATTTAGCTATCGATATCGAAATGCTTTAAACCATTAGTTTAACATATTTAAAATAATTAACCTTCTTTAACGTATTGAAGGTGATATAAAGCCATGGCGGCATAACAGCAGTACATGTGGAAGAATTCCGTAATCTTATATTTAGGTATAAAGTCGATTTTCTTGTATATATACATATAGCAATCGATATCGAAATGCTTCAAATCATTAGTTTAACATATTTAAAATAATTAACCTTCTTTAACGTATTGAAGGTGATATAAAGCCATGGCGGCATAACAGCAGTACATGTGGAAGAATTCCGTAATCTTATATTTAGGTATAAATTCGACTTTCTTGTATATACTCATTTAGCAAGCGATATCGAAATGCTTCAAATCATTAGTTTAACATATTTAAGTTAATTAACCTTCTTTAACGTATTGAAGTTGATATAAAGCCATGGCGGCATAACGGCAGTGCATTTAGAAGAATTGCGTTATCTTATATTTAGGTATAAAGTCGATTTTGTTGTATATATACATATAGCAATCGATATCGAAATGCTTCAAATCATTAGTTTAACATATTTAAGTTAATTAACCTTCTTTAACGCATTGAAGTTGATATAAAGCCATGGCGGCATAACGGCAATGCATTTAGAAGAATTCCGTTATCTTATATTTAGGTATAAAGTAGATTTTGTTGTATAGACACATTTAGCAATCGATATCGCGATGCTTCAACTCATTAGCTTAATATATTTAAGTTAATAAACCTTCTTTAACGATCTGAAGTTGGCATGTAGCCACGGCGGCATTACGGCAGTGCATGTAGTAGAATTCTGTAATCTTATATTTAGGTATAAAGTCGATTTTCATTTATATACACAAGTTAATAAACATTTTTTAGCTTACTGAAGTCTACATAAAGGCTTAACGGTATAACGGCAGTCCATTTAGAAGAATTCCGTAATGTTATAAATTTATATTTAGGTATAAAGTCGATTTTCTTGTATATACACATATAGCAATCGATATTGAAATACTTCAAATCATTAGTTTAAAATATTTAAGTTCATAAACCTTCTTTAACGGACTGAAGTGTGCATAAAGCAATGGCGGCATAACGGCAGTGCATTTAGAAGAATACCGTAATCTTATATTTAGGTATAAAGTCGATTTTGTTGTATAAATATACGCATTTAGCAATCGATATCGAAATGCTTCAAATCACTAGTTTAACATATTTAAGTTAGTTAACCTTCCTTAACGTAATGAAGGTGATATAAAGCCATGGCGCCATAACGACAGTGAATTTAGAAGAATTCCGTTATCTTATATTTTGGTATAAAGTCGATTTTGTTGTACATACGCATTTAAAAATCGATATCGAAATGCTTCAAAGCATTAGTTTAACATAATTAAGTTAATTAACCTTCTTTAACGTATTGAAGTTGGCATAAAGCCATGGCGATATAACGACAATACATTTGGAAGAATTCCGTAGTATTATATTTTTGTATAAAGTCGATTTTCTTGTATATGCACATTAAGCTATCGATATTGAAATGCTTCAAATCATTAGTTTAACATATTAAGTTAATAAACGCTTTTTAGCTTACTGAAGTCTACGTAAAGCCTTAACAGTATAACGGCATTGCATTTAGAAGAATTCCGTAATGTTATAATTTTGTATATAGGTATAAAGTCGATTTTGTTGTACATACGCATTTAGCAATCGATATCGAAATGCTTCAAATCATTAATTTAACATATTTAAGTTAATTAACCTTTTTTAACGTTAAGAAGGTGATATAAAACGATGGCGGCAAAACGACAGTGCAGGTAGAAGAGTTCCCTAATCTTATATTTAGGTATATAGTCGATTTTCTTGTATTTACACATTTAGCAATCGATATCGAAAATCTTCAAATCATTAGTTTAACATATTTAAGTTAATAAACCTTCCTTAACGGTAATGAAGGTGATATAAAGCCATGGCGGCATAACGACAGTGCATTTAGAAGAATTCCGTTATCTTATATTTAGGTATAAAGTCGATTTTGTTGTACACACGCATTTAGCAATCGATATCGAAATGCTTCAAAGCATTAGTTTAACATATTTAAGTTAATTAACCTTCTTTAACGTATTGAAGTTGATATAAAACCATGGCGGCATAACGAGAGTACATTTGGAAGAATTCCGCAGTCTTATATTTAAGTATAAAGTCAATTTTCTTGTATATAAACATTAAGCAATCGATAACGAAATGCTTCAAATCATTAGTTTAACATATCTAAGTTAATTAACCTTCTTTAACGATCTGAAGTTGGCATAGAGCCTCGGCGGCATAACGGCAGTGCATGTAGAAGAATTCCGTAATCTTATATTTAGGTATAAAGTCGATTTTCTTGTATATACACATTTAGCTATCGATATCGAAATGCTTCATATCATTAGTTTAACATACTAAGCTAATAAACGCTTTTTAGCTTTCTGAAGTCTACATAAAGCCTTAAGGGTATAACGGCAGTGCATTTAGAAGAATTCCGTAATGTTATAATTTTATATTTAGGTATAAAGTCGATTTTCTTGTAATTACACATTTAGCAATCGATATCAAAATGCTTAAAATAACTGGTTTAGCATATTTAAGTTAATTAACCTTCTTTATCTTACTGAAGTTTACATAAAGCCATAACGGCATAACGGCAGTATATTTATATGAATTCCGTTATCTTATATTTAGGTATAAAGTCGGTTTTGTTGTACATACACATTTAGCAATCGATATCGAAATGCTAATTAGTTTAACATATTTAAGTTAATTAACCTTCTTTAACGTAATGAAGGTGTTATAAAGCCATGGCGGCATAACGACAGTGCATTTAGAAGAATTCCGTAATCTTATATTTAGGTATAAAGTCGATTTTGTTGTATATACACATTTAGCTATCGATATCGATATGCTTCAAATCATTAGTTTAACATATTTAAGTTAAGAAACCTACTTTAACGCACTGAAACTGCCACAAAGCCATGGCGGCATAACGGCAGTGCATGTAGAAAAATTCCGTTATCTTATATTTAGGTATAAAGCCGATTTTCTTGTATATACTCATTTAGCAATCGATACCGAAATGCTTCAAATCATTAGTTTAATATATTTAAGTTAATTAACCTTCTTTAACGAACAGAAGTTTGCATAAAGCCAAAACGGTATAACGGCAGTGCATTTGGAAGAATTCCGTAATTTTATATTTAGGTAAAAAGTCGATTTTCTTGTATATACACATTTAGCTATCGATATCGAAATGCTTCAAATAATTCGTTTAACATATTTAAGTTAATTAACCTTCTTTAACGAACTGAAGTTGGCATAAAACTATGGCGGCATAACGGCAGTGCATGTAGAAAAATTCCGTTATCTTATATTTAGGTATAAAGCCGATTTTCTTGTATACACTCATTAAGCAATCGATACCGAAATGCTTCAAATCATTAGTTTAATATATTTAAGTTATTAAACCTTCTTTAACAAACTGAAGTTGTCATAAAACTATGGCGGCATAACGGCAGTGCATGTAGACAAATTCCGTTATCTCATATTTAGGTATAAAGCCGATTTTCTTGTATATACTCATTTAGCAATCGATACCGAAATGCTTCAAATCATTAGTTTAATATATTTAAGTTATTAAACCTTCTTTAACGAACTGAAGTTGGCTTAAAGCCATGGCGGCATAACGACAGTGCATTTAGAAGAATTCCGTAATCTTATATTTAGGTATAAAGTCAATTTTCTTGTATATAAACATTAAGCAATCGATAACGAAATGCTTCAAATCATTAGTTTAACATATCTAAGTTAATTAACCTTCTTTAACGATCTGAAGTTGGCATATAGCCATGGCGGCATAACGGCAGTGTATGTAGAAGAAATCCGTAATCTTACATTTGAGGTATAAAGTCGATTTTCTTGTATATACACATTTAGCTATCGATATCGAAATGCTTCATATCATAAGTTTAACATATTAAGTTAATAAACGCTTTTCAGCTTACTGAAGTCTACATAAAGCCATAACGGTATAACGGCAGTGCATTTAGAAGAATTCCGTAATGTTATAATTTTATATTTAGGTATAGATTCGATTTTCTTGTAATTAAACATTTAGCAATCGATATAGAAATGCTTCAAATAACTGGTTTAGCATATTTCCATTAATTAACCTTCTTTATCTTACTGAAGTTTACATAAAGCCATAACGGCATAACGGCTGTATATTTATATGAATTCCGTTACCTTATATTTAGGTATAAAGTCGATTTTGTTGTACATACACATTTAGCAATCGATACCGAAATGCTTCAAATCATTAGTTTAATATATTTAAGTTAATTAACCTTCTTTAACGTATTGAAGTTGATATAAAGCCATGGCGGCATAACGGCAGTGCATTTAGAAGAATTGCGTTATCTTATATTTAGGTATAAAGTCGATTTTGTTGTATATATACATATAGCAATCGATATCGAAATGCTTCAAATCATTAGTTTAACATATTTAAGTTAATTAACCTTCTTTAACGTATTGAAGTTGATATAAAGCCATGGCGGCATAACGGCAATGCATTTAGAAGAATTCCGTTATCTTATATTTAGGTATAAAGTCGATTTTGTTGTATAGACACATTTAGCAATCGATATCGCGATGCTTCAACTCATTAGCTTAATATATTTAAGTTAATAAACCTTCTTTAACGATCTGAAGTTGGCATATAGCCACGGCGGCATTACGGCAGTGCATGTAGTAGAATTCTGTAATCTTATATTTAGGTATAAAGTCGATTTTCTTTTATATACACAAGTTAATAAACATTTTTTAGCTTACTGAAGTCTACATAAAGCCTTAACGGTATAACGGCAGTCCATTTAGAACAATTCCGTAATGTTATAAATTTATATTTAGGTATAAAGTCGATTTTCTTGTATTTACACATTTAACAATCGATATTGAAATGCTTCAAATCATTAGTTTTACATATTTAAAATGATTAACCTTCTTTAGCGTATTGAAGGTGATATAAAGCCATGGCGGCATAACGACAGTACATGTGGAAGAATTCCGCAATCTTATTTTTAGGTATAAAGTCGATTTTCTTGTATATATACATTTCTCAATCGATATTGAAGTGCTTCAGATAACTGGTTTAACATATTTAAATTAATAAACCTTTTTTTAACGAACTGAAGTTAACATAAAGCCATAACGGCATAACGGCTGTCCATTTAGAAGAATTCCGTAATGTTATAAATTTATATTTAGGCGTAAAGTCGATTTTCTTTTATATACACAAGTGAATAAACATTTTTTAGCTTACTGAAGTCTACATAAAGCCTTAGCGGTATAACGGCAGTCCATTTAGAAGAATTCCGTAATGTTATAAATTTACATTTAGGTATAAAGTCGATTTTCTTGTATATACACATATAGCAATCGATATCGAAATGCTTCAAATCATTAGTTTAAAATATTTAAGTTCATAAACCTTCTTTAACGGACTGAAGTGTGCATAAAGCAATGGCGGCATAACGGCAGTGCATTTAGAAGAATACCGTAATCTTATATTTAGGTATAAAGTCGATTTTGTTGTATAAATATACGCATTTAGCAATCGATATCGAAATGCTTCAAATCACTAGTTTAACATATTTAAGTTAGTTAAAATTCCTTAACGTAATGAAGGTGATATAAAGCCATGGCGCCATAACGACAGTGCATTTAGAAGAATTCCGTTATCTTATATTTTGGTATAAAGTCGATTTTGTTGTACACACGCATTTAGCAATCGATATCGAAATGCTTCAAAGCATTAGTTTAACATATTTAAGTTAATTAACCTTCTTTAACGTATTGAAGTTGATATAAAACCATGGCGGCATAACGAGAGTACATTTGGAAGAATTCCGCAGTCTTATATTTAGGTATAAAGTTAATTTTCTTGTATATAAACATATAGCAATCGATAGCGAAATGCTTCAAATCATTAGTTTAACATATCTAAGTTAATTAACCTTCTTTAACGATCTGAAGTTGGCATATAGCCATGGCGGCATAACGGCAGTGCATGTAGAAGAATTCCGTAAACTTATATTTAGGTATAAAGTCGATTTTCTTGTATATACACATTTAGCTATCGATATCGAAATGCTTCATATCATTAGTTTAACATATTAAGCTAATAAACGCTTTTTAGCTTTCTGAAGTCTACATAAAGCCTTAAGGGTATAACGGCAGTGCATTTAGAAGAATTCCGTAGTGTTATAATTTTATATTTAGGTATAAAGTCGCTTTTCTTGTAATTACACATTTAGAAATCGATATCGAAATGCTTAAAATAACTGGTTTAGCATATTTAAGTTAATTAACCTTCTTTATCTTACTGAAGTTTACATAAAGCCATATCGGCATAACGGCAGTATATTTATGTGAATTCCGTTATCTTATATTTAGGTATAAAGTCGGTTTTGTTGTTAAGTTAATTAACCTTCTTTAACGTAATGAAGGTGTTATAAAGCCATGGCGGCATAACGACAGTGCATTTAGAAGAATTCCGTAATATTATATTTAGGTATAAAGTCGATTTTCTTGTATATACACATTTAGCTATCGATATCGATATGCTTCAAATCATTAGTTTAACATATTTAAGTTAAGAAACCTACTTTAACGCACTGAAACTGACACAAAGCCATGGCGGCATAACGGCAGTGCATGTAGAAAAATTCCGTTATCTTATATTTAGGTATAAAGCCGATTTTCTTGTATATACTCATTTAGCAATCGATACCGAAATGCTTCAAATCATTAGTTTAATATATTTAAGTTAATTAACCTTCTTTAACGAACAGAAGTTTACATAAAGCCAAAACGGTATAACGGCAGTGCATATGGAAGAATTCCGTAATTTTATATTTAGGTAAAAAGTCGATTTTCTTGTATATACACATTTAGCTATCGATATCGAAATGCTTCAAATAATTCGTTTAACATATTTAAGTTAATTAACCTTCTTTAACGTATTGAAGTTGATATAAAGCCATCGCGACATAACAGCAGTGCATTTAGAAGAATTCCGTAATCTTATATTTAGGTAAAAAGTCGATTTTCTTGTATATACACATTTAGCAATCGATAACGAAATGCTTCAAATCATTAGTTAACCATATTTAAGTTAATTAACCTTCTTTAACGAACTGAAGTTGGCATAAAACTATGGCGGCATAACGGCAGTGCATGTAGAAAAATTCCGTTATCTTATATTTAGGTATAAAGCCGATTTTCTTGTATATACTCATTTAGAAATCGATACCGAAATGCTTCAAATCATTAGTTTAATATATTTAAGTTATTAAACCTTCTTTAACGAACTGAAGTTGTCATAAAACTATGGCGGCATAACGGCAGTGCATGTAGAAAAATTCCGTTATCTTATATTTAGGTATAAAGCCGATTTTCTTGTATATACTCATTTATCAATCGATACCGAAATGCTTCAAATCATTAGTTTAATATATTTAAGTTATTAAACCTTTTTTAACGAACTGAAGTTGGCTTAAGGCCATGGCGGCATAACGACAGTGCATTTAGAAGAATTCCGTAATCTTATATTTAGGTATAAAGTCAATTTTCTTGTATATAAACATTAAGCAATCGATAACGAAATGCTTCAAATCATTAGTTTAACATATCTAAGTTAACTAACCTTCTTTAACGATCTGAAGTTGGCATATAGCCATGGCGGCATAACGGCAGTGCATGTAGAAGAATTCCGTAATCTTATATTTAGGTATAAAGTCGATTTTCTTGTATATACACATTTAGCTATCGATATCGAAATGCTTCATATCATAAGTTGAACATATTAAGTTAATAAACGCTTTTCAGCTTACTGAAGTCTACATAAAGCCTTAACGGTATAACGGCAGTGCATTTAGAAGAATTCCGTAATGTTATAATTTTATATTTAGGTATAGGTTCGATTTTCTTGTAATTAAACATTTAGCAATCGATATAGAAATGCTTCAAATAACTGGTTTAGCATATTTCAATTAATTAACCTTCTTTATCTTACTGAAGTTTACATAAAGCCATAACGGCATAACGGCTGTATATTTATATGAATTCCGTTACCTTATATTTAGGTATAAAGTCGATTTTGTTGTACATACACATTTAGCAATCGATATCGAAAATCTTCAAATCATTAGTTTAACATATTTAAGTTAGTTAACCTTCTTTAACGTAATGAAGGCGATATAAAGCCATGGCGGCATAACGACAGTGTATTTAGAAGAATTCCGTAATCTTATATTTAGGTATAAAGTCGATTTTGTTCTATATACGCATTTAGCAATCGATATCGAAATGCTTCAACTCATAAGTTTAACATATTTATGATAATAAACCTTCTTTAACGATCTGAAGTTGGCATATAGCCATGGCGGCATAACGGCAGTTTATTTATATGAATTCCGTTATCTTATATTTAGGTATAAAGTCGGTTTTCTTGTATTTACACATTTAGCAATATATATCGAAATGCTTCAAATAACTGGTTTAGCATATTTAAGTTAATTAACCTTCTTTATCTTACTGAAGTTTACATAAAGCCATAACGGCATAACGGCTGTATATTTATATGAATTCCGTTATCTTATATTTAGGTATAAAGTCGATTTTGTTGTACATACACATTTAGCAATCGATATCGAAAATCTTCAAATCATTAGTTTAACATATTTAAGTTAGTTAACCTTCTTTAACGTAATGAAGGCGATATAAAGCCGTGGCGGCATAACGACAGTGCATTTAGAAGAATTCCGTAATTTTATATTTAGGTATATAGTCGATTTTGTTGTATATACGAATTTAGCAATCGACATCGAATTGCTTCAAATCATTAGTTTAACATATTTAAGATAATTAACCCCCTTTATCTTACTGAAGTCTACAAAAGCTTTAACGGCATAACGGCAGTGCATTTGGAAGAGTTCCGTAATCTTATATTTGGGTATTAAGTCGATTTTCTTGTATATTCGCATTTAGCAATCGACATCGAAATGCTTTAAATCATTAGTTTAACATATTTAAGTTAACAACCTTCTTTAACGAACTGAAGTTGGCATAAAACTATGGCGGCATAACGGCAGTGCATGTAGAAAAATTCCGTTATCTTATATTTAGGTATAAAGCCGATTTTCTTGTATATACTCATTTAGAAATCGATACCGAAATGCTTCAAATCATTAGTTTTATATATTTAAGTTATTAAACCTTCTTTAACGAACTGAAGTTGTCATAAAACTATGGCGGCATAACGGCAGTGCATGTAGAAAAATTCCGTTATCTTATATTTAGGTATAAAGCCGATTTTCTTGTATATACTCATTTATCAATCGATACCGAAATGCTTCAAATCATTAGTTTAACATATCTAAGTTATTAACCTTCTTTAACGAACTGAAGTTGGCATAAAAGCCATGGCGGCATAACGACAGTGCATTTAGAAGAATTCCGTAATCTTATATTTAGGTATAAAGTCGATTTTCTTGTATATACCATTTAGCAATCGATACGAAATGCTTCAAATCATTAGTTTAACATATTTAAGTTAATTAAACCTTCTTTAACGAACTGAAGTTGGCATATAGCCATGGCGGCATAACGGCAGTGCATGTAGAAGAATTCCGTTATCTTATATTTAGGTATAAAGTCGATTTTCTTGTATATACACATTTAGCAATCGATACCGAAATGCTTCAAATCATTAGTTTAACATATTTAAGTTAATAAACCTTTTTACTTACTGAAGTTACATAAAGCCATAACGGCATAACGGCAGTGCATTTAGAAGAATTCCGTAATCTTATATTTAGGTATAAAGTCGATTTTCTTGTATATAAACATTTAGCAATCGATATACGAAATGCTTCAAATCATTAGTTTAACATATTTAAGTTAATTAACCTTCTTTAACGACTGAAGTTGGCATAAAGCCATGGCGGCATAACGGCAGTGCATGTTTGAAGAATTCCGTAATCTTATATTTAGGTATAAAGTCGATTTTCTTGTATATACACATTTAGCAATCGATATCGAAATGCTTCAAATCATTAGTTTAACATATTTAAGTTAATTAACCTTCTTTACTTACTGAAGTCTACATAAAGCCTTAACGGCATAACGGCAGTGCATTTAGAAGAATTCCGTAATCTTATATTTAGTATTTATAAGGTCGATTTTCTTGTATATTCGCATTTAGCAATCGATATCGAAATGCTTCAAATAAGTTTAACATATTTAATTAATTAACCTTCTTTAACGATACTGAAGTTGGCATAAAGCCATGGCGGCATAACGGCAGTTATTTATATGAATTCCGTTATCTTATATTTAGGTATAAAGTCGATTTTCTTGTAATACACATTTAGCAATCGATATCGAAAAACTTCAAATCATTAGTTTAACATATTTAAGTTAGTTAACCTTCTTTAACGTAATGAAGTTGTATATAAAGCCATGGCGGCATAACGACAGTGTATTTAGAAGAATTCCGTAATCTTATATTTAGGTATAAAGTCGATTTTGTTGTATATACGCATTTAGCAATCGATATCGAAATGCTTCAAATCATAAGTTTAACATATTTATGATAATAAACCTTCTTTAACGATCTGAAGTTGGCATATAGCCATGGCGGCATAACGGCAGTTTATTTATATGAATTCCGTTATCTTATATTTAGGTATAAAGTCGGTTTTCTTGTATTTACACATTTAGCAATATATATCGAAATGCTTCAAATAACTGGTTTAGCATATTTAAGTTAATTAACCTTCTTTATCTTACTGAAGTTTACATAAAGCCATAACGGCATAACGGCTGTATATTTATATGAATTCCGTTATCTTATATTTAGGTATAAAGTCGATTTTGTTGTACATACACATTTAGCAATCGATATCGAAATGCTTCAAATCATTAGTTTAACATATTTAAGTTGATTAACCTTCTTTAACGTAATGAAGGTGATATAAAGCCATGGCGGCATAACGACAGTTCAGGTAGAAGAGTTCCGTTATCTTATATTTAGGTATATAGTCGATTTTCTTGTATTTACACATTTAGCAATCGATATCGAAAATCTTTAAGTCATTAGTTTAACATATTTAAGTTAGTAAACCTTCCTTAACGTAATGAAGGTGATATAAAAACATGGCGGCATAACGACAGTGCATGTAGAAGAATTCCGTAATCTTATATTTAGGTATAAAGCCGATTTTCTTGTATATACACATTTAGCAATCGATACCGAAATGCTTCAAATCATTAGTTTAACATATTTAAGTTAATAAACCTTCTTTAACGCACTGAAGTTTACATAAAGCCTTAAGTTTATAACCGCAGTGCATTTAGAAGAATTCCGTAATCTTATATTTAGGTATAAAGTCGATTTTGTTGTATATGCGCATATAGCAATCGATATCGAAATGCTTCAAAGCATTAGTTTAACATATTTAAGTTAATTAACCTTCTTTAACGTATTGAAGTTGATATAAAGCCATGGCGGCATAACGACAGTGCATGTAGAAGAATTCCGTAATCTTATATTTAGGTAAAAAGTCGATTTTCTTGTATTTACACATTTAGCAATCGATATCGAAATGCATCAAATAACTGGTTTAACATATTTAAGTTAATTAACCTTCTTTATCTTACTGAAGTTTACATAAAGCAATAACGGAATAACGGCAGTATATTTATATGAATTCCGTTATCTTATATTTAGGTATAAAGTCGATTTTTTTGTACATACACATTAAGCAATCGATATCGAAATGTTTCAAATCATTAGTTCAACATATTTAAGTTAATTAACTTTCCTTACCGTAATGAAGGTGATATAAATCCATGGCGGCATAACGATAGTGCATAAGAAGGAAGAATTCCGTAATCTTATATTTAGGTATAAAGTCGATTTTGTTGTATATACGCATCTAGCAATCGAGATCGAAATGCTTCAAATCATTAGTTTAATATATTTAAGTTTATAACGTTTCTTTAACGCAATGAAGTTAACATAAAGCCATGGCGGCATAACGGCAGTTCATGTAGAAGAATTCCGCAATCTTATATTTTGGCCTAAAGTCGACTTTCTTGTATATAAACATATAGCAATCGATATCGAAATGCTTCAAATCATTAGTTTACAATATTTAAAATCATGAACCTTCTTTAACGGACTGAAGTTGGCATAAAGCAATGGCGGCATAACGGCAGTGCATTTAGAAGAATTTCGTAATCTTATATTTAGGTATAAAGTCGATTTTTTTGTATAAATATACGCATTTAGCAATCGATATCGAAATGCTTCAAACCATTAGTTTAACATATTTAAGTTAATTAACCTTCTTTAACGTATTGAAGGTGATATAAAGTCATGGCGGCATAGCGACAGTACATTTGGAAGAATTCCGTAATCTTGTGTTTAGGTATAAATTCGATTTTCTTGTATATACACATTTAGCAAGCGATATCGAAATGCTTCAAATCATTAGTTTAGCATATTTCAGTTATTAAACCTTCTTTAACGAACTGAAGTTAACATAAAGCCATAACGGCATAACGGCAGTGCATTTAGAAGAATTCAGTTATCTTATATTTAGGAATAAAGTCGGATTTCTTGTATATACACATTTAGCAATCGATATCGAAATGCTTCAAATCATTACTTTAACATATTTAAGTTAATAAACCTTCTTTAACCAACGGAAGTGTGCATAAAGCCATGGCGACATAACGGCAGTGCATTTAGAAGAATTCCGTAATCTTTTATTTAGGTATAAAGCCGATTTTCTTGTATATACACATTTTGCAATCGATACCGAAATGCTTCAAATCATTAGTTTAACATATTTAAGTTAATAAACCTTCTTTAACGTAATGAAGGTGATATAAAGCCATGGCGGCATAACGACAGTTCAGGTAGAAGAGTTCCGTTATCTTATATTTAGGTATAAAGTCGATTTTCTTGTATTTACACATTTAGCAATCGATATCGAAATGCTTCATATCATTAGTTTCACATACCAAGTTAATAAACGCTTTTAGCTTACTGAAGTACACATAAAGCCTTAACGGTATAACGGCAGTGCACTTAGAAGAATTCCGTAATGTTATAATTTTATATTTAGTTATAAAGTCGATTTTCTTGTATTTACACATTTAGCAATATATATCGAAATGCTTCAAAAAACTGGTTTAGCATATTTAAGTTAATTAACCTTCTTTATCTTAATGAAGTTTACATAAAGCCATAACGGCATAACGGCAGTATATTTATATGAATTCCGTTATCTTATATTTAGGTATAAAGTCGATTTTGTTGTATATACGCATTTAGCAATCGATATCGAAATGCTTCAAATCATTAGTTTAACATATTTAAGTTGATTAACCTTCTTTAACGTAATGAAGGTGATATAAAGCCATGGCGGCATAACGACAGTTCAGGTAGAAGAGTTCCGTTATCTTATATTTAGGTATAAAGTCGATTTTCTTGTATTTACACATTTAGCAATCGATATCGAAAATCTTTAAATCATTAGTTTAACATATTTAAGTTAGTAAACCTTCTTTAACGTAATGAAGGTGATATAAAAACATGGCGGCATAACGACAGTGCATGTAGAAGAATTCCGTAATCTTATATTTAGGTATAAAGCCGATTTTCTTGTATATACACATTAAGCAATCGATACCGAAATGCTTCAAATCATTAGTTTAACATATTTAAGTTAATATACCTCCTTTAACGCACTGAAGTCTACATAAAGCCTTAACTTTATAACCGCAGTGCATTTAGAAGAATTCCGTAATCTTATATTTAGGTATAAAGTCGATTTTCTTGTATATATACATTTAGCTATCGATATCGAAATGCTTCATATCATTAGTTTCACATACCAAGTTAATAAACGCTTTTAGCTTACTGAAGTACACATAAAGCCTTAACGGTATAACGGCAGTGCACTTAGAAGAATTCCGTAATGTTATAATTTTATATTTAGTTATAAAGTCGATTTTCTTGTATTTACACATTTAGCAATATATATCGAAATGCTTCAAAAAACTGGTTTAGCATATTTAAGTTAATTAACCTTCTTTATCTTAATGAAGTTTACATAAAGCCATAACGGCATAACGGCAGTATATTTATATGAATTCCGTTATCTTATATTTAGGTATAAAGTCGATTTTGTTGTATATACGCATTTAGCAATCGATATCGAAATGCTTCAAATCATTAGTTTAACATATTTAAGTTATAAACCTTCTTTAACGTAATGAAGGTGATATAAAGCATGGCGGCATAACGACAGTGCATGTAGAAGAATTCCGTAAACTTATATTTAGGTATAAAGCCGATTTTCTTGTATATACACATTTAGCAATCGATATCGAAATGCTTCAAATCATTAGTTTAACATATTTAAGTTAATATAACCTTCTTTAACGTACTGAAGTTTACATAAAGCCATAGGTATAACGCAGTGCATTTAGAAGAATTCCGTAATCTTATATTTAGGTATAAAGCCGATTTTCTTGTATATACACATTAGCAATCGATATCGAAATGCTTCAAATCATTAGTTTAACATATTTAAGTTAATAAACCTTCTTTAACGTATTGAAGTTGACATAAAGCCATGGCGGCATAACGATAGTGCATGTAGAAGAATTCCGTTATCTTATGTTTAGGTATAAAGTCGATTTTCTTGTATATACACATTTAGCAAGCGATATCGAAATGCTTCAAATCATTAGTTCAACATATTTAAGTTAATTAACTTTCCTTACCGTAATGAAGGTGATATAAAGCCATGGCGGCATAACGATAGTGCATTTAGAAGAATTCCGTAATCTTATATTTAGGTATAAAGTCGATTTTGTTGTATATACGCATCTAGCAATCGAGATCGAAAGGCTTCAAATCATTAGTTTAACATATTTATGTTAATAAACCTTCTTTAACGAACGGAAGTTGGCATAAAGCTATGGCGACATAACGGCAGTGCATTTATGTATTATGTCGATTTTCTTGTATATACACATTTAGCAATCTATATCGAAATGCTTCAAATCATTAGTTTAACATATTTAGGTTAATTAACCTTCTTTTTCTTACTGAAGTTTACATAAAGCCATAGCGGTATAACGGCAGTGCATTTGGAAGAATTACGTAATCTTATATTTAGGTATAAAGCCGATTTTCTTGTATATACACATTTAGCAATCGATATCGAAAATCTTCAAATCATTAGTTCAACATATTTATGTTAGTTAAACTTCTTTAACGTAATGATGGTGACATAAAGCCATGGCGGCATAACGACAGTGCATTTAGAAGCATTCCGTAATCTTATATTTAGGTATAAAGTCGATTTTGTTGTATATGCACATTTAGCAATCGATATCGAAATGCTTCAAATCATTAGTTTAACATATTTATGTTAATAAACCTTCTTTAACGATCTGAAGTTAACATAAAGCCACGGCGGAATAACGGGAGTGCATGTAGAAGAAATCCGTAATCTTATATTTAAGCATAAAGTCGTTTTTCTTGTATACACACATATAGCAATCGATATCGAAATGCTTCAAATCATTAGTTTAAAATATTTAAGTTCATAAACCTTCTTTAACGGACTGAAGTTGGCATAAAGCAATGGCGGCATAACGGCAGTAGATTTGGAAGAATTCCGTAATCTTATATTTAGGTATAAATTCGATTTTGTTGTATATACACATTAAGCAATCGATATCGAAATGCTTCAAATCATTAGTTTAACATGTTTAAGTTAATTAACCTTCTTTATCCAACTGAAGTTTACATAAAGCAATAACGGCATAACGGCAGTGCATTTGGAAGAATTCCGTAATTTTATATTTAGGTATAAAGTCGATTTTGTTGTATCAATATACGCATTTAGCAATCGATACCGAAGTGTTTCAAATCATTAGTTTAACATATTTAAGTTAATTAACCTTCTTTAACGTATTGAAGTTGATATAAAGCCATGGCGGCATAACGACAGTAGATTTGGAAGAATTCCGTAATCTTTTATTTAGGTATAAAGTCGATTTTGTTGTATATACACATTAAGCAATCGATATCGAAATGCTTCAAATCATTAGTTTAACATGTTTAAGTTAATTAACCTTCTTTATCTTACAGAAGTTTACATAAAGCAATAACGGCATAACGGCAGTGCATTTGGAAGAATTCCGTAATCTTATATTTAGGTAAAAAGTTGATTTTCTTGTATATATACATTTAGTTATCGATATCGAAATGCTTCTAATCATTCGTTTAACATATTTATGTTAATAAACCTTCTTTAACGATCTGAAGTTGGCATTTAGCCATGGCGGCATAACGGCAGTGCATGGAGAAGAATTCCGTAATTTTATATTAAGGTATAAAGTCGTTTTTCTTGTATATAGACATTTAGCTATCGATATCGAAATGCTTCAACTCATTAGTTTAACATATTAAGTAAATAAACGCGTTTTAGCTTACTGAAGTCTACAAACGGCTTAACGGCATAACGGTAAAGCATTTAGAAGAATTACGTAATCTTATATTTAGGTATAAAGTCGATTTTCTTGTATTTACACCTTTAGCAATCGATATCGAAATGCTTCCAATAACTGGTTTAGAATTTTTAAGGTTATTAACCCTCTTTATCTTACTGAAGTTTTCATAAAGCCATAACGGCATAACGGCAGTATATTTATATGAATTCTGTTATCTTATATTTAGGTATAAAGTCGATTTTCTTGTATATACACATTTAGCAATCGATATCGAAATGCTTCAAATCATTAGTTTAACATATTTAAGTTAGTTAACCTTCTTTAACGTAATGAAGGTGATATAAAGCCATGGCGACATAACGACAGTGCATTTAGAAGAATTCCGTAATCTTATATTTAAGTATAAAGTCGATTTTGTTGTAAAACGCATTTAGCAATCGATATCGAAATGCTTCAAATCATTAGTTTAACATATTTAAGTTAATTAACCTTCTTTAATGGAAGTTGATATAAAGCCATGGCGGCATAACGACAGTAGATTTGGAAGAAACCCGTAATCTTATATTTAGGTATAAAGTCGATTTTGTTGTATATACACATTAAGCAATCGATATCGAAATGCTTCAAATCATTATTTTAACATATTTAAGTTAATTAACCTTCTTTATCTTACTGAAGTTTACATAAAGCCAAAACGGTATAACGGCAGTGTATTTGGAAGAATTTCGTAATCTTATATTTAGGTATAAAGTCGATTTTCTTGTATATACACATTTATCTATCGATATCGAAATGCTTCAAATCATTCGTTTAACATATTTAAGTTATTTAACCTTCTTTAACGTAATGAAGGTGATATAAAGCCATGGCGGCATAACGGCAGTGCATGTAGAAGAATTCCGTAATCTTATATTTAGGTATAAAGTCGATTTTCTTGTGTATACACATATAGCAATCGATATCGAAATGCTTCAAATCATTAGTTTAGAATATTTAAGTTCATGAACCTTCTTTAACGATCTGAAGTTGGCATATAGCCAAGGTGCCATAACGGCAGTGCATGTAGAAGAATTCCGTAATCTTATACACATTTAGGTATAAAGTCGATTTTCTTGTATATACACATTTAGCTATCGATATCGAAATGCTCCGTATCATAAGTTTAACATTTTAAGTTAATAAACGCTTTTTTGCTTACTAAAGTCTACATAAAGCCTTATCGGTATAACGGCAGTGCATTTAGAAGAATTCCGTATTGTTACAATTTTATATTTAGGTATAAAATCGATTTTCTGGTATATATGCATTAAGCAGTCGATATCGAAATGCTTCAAATAACTGGTTTAACATATTTAAGTTAATAAACCTTCTTTAACGAACTGAAGTTGGCTTAAGGCCGTGGCGGCATAACGGCAGTGCATTTAGAATAATTCCGTTATTTTATATTTAGGTATAAAGTCGATTTTGTTGTATATACAAATTTAGCGATCGATATCGAGATGCTTCAACTCATTAGTTTAACATATTTACGTTAATAAACCTTCTTTAACGATCTGAAGTTGGCATGTAGCCATGGCGGCATAACGGCAGTGCATTTAGGAGAATTCCGTTATCTTATATTTAGGAATAAGGTCGATTTTCTTGTTTTTACACATTTAGTATTCGATATCGAAATGCATCAAATAACTGGTGTAACATATTTAAGTTAATTAACCTTCTTTATCTTACTGAAGTTTACATAAAGCAATAACGGCATAACGGCAGTATATTTATATGAATTCCGTTATCTTATATTTAGGTATAAAGTCGATTTTGTTGTACATACACGTTTAGCAATCGATATCGAAATGCTTCAAATCATTAGTTTAACATATTTAAGTTAGTTAACCTTCTTTACCGTAATGAAGGTGATATAAAGCCATGGCGGCATAACGGCAGTGCATTTAGAAGAAATCCGTAATCTTATATTTAGGTATAAAGTCGATTTTCTTGTATATACGCATCTAGCAATCGATATCGTAATTCTTCAAATCATTAGTTTAACATATTTAAGTTAATTAACCTTTTTTAACGTAATGAAGGTGACATAAAGCCAAAACGGTATAACGGCAGTGCATTTGGAAGAATTCCGTAATCTTATATTTAGGTAGAGTCGATTTTCTTGTATATACACATTTAGCTATCGATATCGAAATGCTTCAATTCATTCGTTTAACATATTTAAGTTAGTTAACCTTCTTTAACGTAATGAAGGTGCTATAGAGCTATGGGGGCATAACGACAGTGCATTTAGAAGAATTGCGTAATCTTATATTTAGGTATAAAGCCGATTTTGTTGTATATACGCATTAAGCAATCGATATCGAAATGCTTCAAATCATTTAAAGTATTTAAGTTAATTAACCTTCTTTAACGTATTGAAGTTGATGTAAAGCCATGGCAGCATAACGACAATACATTTGGAAGAGTTCCGTAGTCTTATATTTATGTATAAAGTTGATTTTTTTGTATACACACATTTAGCAATCGATATCGAAATGCTTCAAATCATTAGTTTAACATATTTAAGTTAATAAACCTTCTTTAACGAACGGAAGTTGGCTTAAAGCCATGGCGGCATATCGCCGGTGCATTTAGAAGAATCCCGTAATCTTATAAGAGGTATAAAGTCGATTTTCTTGTATACACATATTTAGCTATCGACATCGAAATGCTTCAAATCATTAGTTTAACATATTAAGTTAATAAACATTTTTTAGCATACTGAAGTCTACATAAAGCCTTAACGGTATAACGGCAGTACATTTAGAAGAATTCCGTAATGTTATAATTTTATATTTAGGTAAAAAGTCGATTTTCATGTAGATACACATTTAGCTTTCGATATCGAAATGCTTCAAATCATTCGTTTAACATATTTAAGTTAGTTAACCTTCTTTAACGTAATGAAGGTGATATAAAGCCATGGCGGCATAAGGACAGTGCATTTAGAAGAATTCCGTAATCTTATATTTAGGTATAAAGTCGATTTTGTTGTATATACGCATTTAGCAATCGATATCGAAATGCTTCAAATAATCAGTTTATCATATTTAAGTTAATTAACCTTCTTTAACGTACTGAAGTTGATATAAAGCCATGGCGGCATAACGACAGTACATTTGAAAGAATTCCGTAGTCTTATCTTTAGGTATAAAGTCGATTTTCTGGTATATATGCATTAAGCTTCAAATAACTGGTTTAACATATTTAAGTTAATAAACCTTCTTTAACAAACTGAAGTTGGCTTACGGCCATGGCGGCATAACGGCAGTGCAGTTAGAAGAATTCCGTAATCTTATATTTAGGTATAAAGTCGATTTTCTTGTATATACACATTAAGCTATCGATATCGAAATGCTTCAAATCATTAGTTTAAAATATTTAAGTTCATGAACCTTCTTTAACGATCTGAAGTTGGCATATAGCCAAGGTGGCATAACGGCAGTGCATGTAGAAGAATTCCGTAATCTTATATTTAGGTATAAAGTCGATTTTCTTGTATATACACATTTAGCTATCAATATCGAAATGCTCGGTATCATAAGTTTAACATATTAAGTTAATACACGCTTTTTTGCAGTGCATGTAGAAGAATTCCGTAATCTTATACATATTTAGGTATAAAGTCGATTTTCTTGTATATACACATTTAGCTATCGATATCGAAATGCTCCGTATCATAAGTTTAACATTTTAAGTTAATAAACGCTTTTTTGCTTACTAAAGTCTACATAAAGCCTTATCGGTATAACGGCAGTGCATTTAGAAGAATTCCGTATTGTTACAATTTTATATTTAGGTATAAAATCGATTTTCTGGTATATATGCATTAAGCAGTCGATATCGAAATGCTTCAAATAACTGGTTTAACATATTTAAGTTAATAAAACTTCTTTAACGAACTGAAGTTGGCTTAAGGCCGTGGCGGCATAACGGCAGTGCATTTAGAATAATTCCGTTATCTTATATTTAGGTATAAAGTCGATTTTGTTGTATATACAAATTTAGCGATCGATATCGAGATGCTTCAACTCATTAGTTTAACATATTGACGTTAATAAACCTTCTTTAACGATCTGAAGTTGGCATGTTGCCATGGCGGCATAACGGCAGTGCATTTAGGAGAATTCCGTTATCTTATATTTAGGAATAAGGTCGATTTTCTTGTATTTACACATTTAGCATTCGATATCGAAATGCATCAAATAACTGGTGTAACATATTTAAGTTAATTAACCTTCTTTATATTACTGAAGTTTACATAAAGCAATAACGGCATAACGGCAGTATATTTATATGAATTCCGTTATCTTATATTTAGCTATAAAGTCGATTTTGTTGTACATACACATTTAGCAATCGATATCGAAATGCTTCAAATCATTAGTTTAACATATTTAAGTTAGTTAACCTACTTTACCGTAATGAAGGTGATATAAAGCCATGGCGGCATAACGGCAGTGCATTTAGAAGAAATCCGTAATCTTATATTTAGGTATAAAGTCGATTTTCTTGTATATACGCATCTAGCAATCGATATCGTAATTCTTCAAATCATTAGTTTAACATATTTAAGTTAATTAACCTTTTTTAACGTAATGAAGGTGACATAAAGCCAAAACGGTATAACGGCAGTGCATTTGGAAGAATTCCGTAATCTTATATTTAGGTAGAGTCGATTTTCTTGTATATACACATTTAGCTATCGATATCGAAATGCTTCAATTCATTCGTTTAACATATTTAAGTTAGTTAACCTTCTTTAACGTAATGAAGGTGCTATAGAGCTATGGCGGCATAACGACAGTGCATTTAGAAGAATTGCGTAATCTTATATTTAGGTATAAAGCCGATTTTGTTGTATATACGCATTAAGCAATCGATATCGAAATGCTTCAAATCATTTAAAATATTTAAGTTAATTAACCTTCTTTAACGTATTGAAGTTGATGTAAAGCCATGGCAGCATAACGACAATACATTTGGAAGAGTTCCGTAGTCTTATATTTATGTATAAAGTTGATTTTCTTGTATACACATATTTAGCTATCGACATCGAAATGCTTCAAATCATTAGTTTAACATATTAAGTTAATAAACATTTTTTAGCATACTGAAGTCTACATAAAGCCTTAACGGTATAACGGCAGTACATTTAGAAGAATTCCGTAATGTTATAATTTTATATTTAGGTAAAAAGTCGATTTTCATGTAGATACACATTTAGCTTTCGATATCGAAATGCTTCAAATCATTCGTTTAACATATTTAAGTTAGTTAACCTTCTTTAACGTAATGAAGGTGATATAAAGCCATGGCGGCATAAGGACAGTGCATTTAGAAGAATTCCGTAATCTTATATTTAGGTATAAAGTCGATTTTGTTGTATATACGCATTTAGAAATCGATATCGAAATGCTTCAAATAATCAGTTTATCATATTTAAGTTAATTAACCTTCTTTAACGTACTGAAGTTGATATAAAGCCATGGCGGCATAACGACAGTACATTTGAAAGAATTCCGTAGTCGTATCTTTAGGTATAAAGTCGATTTTCTGGTATATATGCATTAAGCTTCAAATAACTGGTTTAACATATTTAAGTTAATAAACCTTCTTTAACAAACTGAAGTTGGCTTACGGCCATGGCGGCATAACGACAGTGCATTTAGAAGAATTCCGTAATCTTATATTTAGGTATAAAGTCGATTTTCTTGTATATACACATATAGCAATCGATATCGAAATGCTTCAAATCATTAGTTTAAAATATTTAAGTTCATGAACCTTCTTTAACGATCTGAAGTTGGCATATAGCCAAGGTGGCATAACGGCAGTGCATGTAGAAGAATTCCGTAATCTTATATTTAGGTATAAAGTCGATTTTCTTGTATATACACATTTAGCTATCGATATCGAAATGCTCGGTATCATAAGTTTAACATATTAAGTTAATACACGCTTTTTTGCTTACTAAAGTCTACATAAAGCCTTATCGGTATAACGGCATTGCATTTAGAAGAATTCCGTTATCTTATATTTAGGTATAAAGTCGATTTTGTTGTATATACAAATTTAGCGATCGATATCGAGATGCTTCAACTCATAAGTTTAACATATTTACGTTAATAAACCTTCTTTAACGAACTGAAGTTGGCAAAAAGCATGGCGGCATAACGGCAGTGCATGTAGAAGAATTTCGTTATCTTATATTTAGGTATAAAGTCGATTTTCTTGTATTTACACATTTAGCAATCGATATCGAAATGTATCAAATAACTGGTTTAACATATTTAAGTTAATTAACCTTCTTTATCTTACTGAAGTTTACATAAAGCAAAAACGGCATAACGGCAGTATATTTATATGAAGTCCGTTATCTTGTATTTAGGTATAAAGTCGATTTTGTTGTACATACACATTTAGCAATCGATATCGAAATGCTTCAAATCATTAGTTTAACATATTTAAGTTAGTTAACCTTCTTTACCGTAATGAAGGTGATATAAAGACATGTCGGCATAACGACAGTGCATTTAGAAGAATTCCGTATTCTTATATTTAGGTATAAAGTCGATTTTGTTGTATATACACATTTATCTATCGATATCGAGATGCTTCAACTCATAAGTTTAACATCTTTAAGTTGATTAACCTTCTTTAACGTATTGAAGTTGATGTAAAGCCATGGCAGCATAACGACAATACATTTGGAAGAATTCCGTAGTCTTATATTTATGTACAAAGTTGATTTTCTTGTATACAACTCATTAGTTTAACATATTTAAGTTAATAAACCTTCTTTAACGAACGGAAGTTGGCTTAAAGCCATGGCGGCATAACGGCAGTGCATTTAGAAGAATTCCGTAATCTTATATTAGGTATAAAGTCGATTTTCTTGTATATACACATTTAGCGATTGATATCGAGATGCTTCAACTCATTAGTTTAACCTATTTATGTTAATAAACCTTCTTTAACGATCTGGAGTTGGCATGTGGCCATGGCGGCATAACGGCAGTGCATTTAGAAGAATTCCGTTATCTTATATTTAGGTATAAAGTCGATTTTGTTGTATATACATATTTAGCAATCGATATCGAGATGCCTCAACTCATTAGTCTAACATATTTAAGTTAATAAACCGTTTTTAACGAACTGAAGTTGGCATAAAGCTATGGCGGCATAACGGCAGTGCATGTAGAAGAATTCCGTTATCTTATATTTAGGTATAAAGTCGATTTTGTTGTACATACACATTAAGCAATCGATATCGAAATGCTTCAAATCATTAGTTTGACATATTTAAGTTAGTTAACCTTCTTTACCGTAATGAAGGTGATAGAAAGATGTGGCGGCATAACGACAGTGCATTTAGAAGAATTCCGTAATCTTATATTTAGGTATAAA
This sequence comes from Bactrocera correcta, assembly GCA_027475135.1. Lineage (NCBI taxonomy): Eukaryota > Metazoa > Arthropoda > Insecta > Diptera > Tephritidae > Bactrocera > Bactrocera correcta. The sequence continues at coordinate 71,517 of JAPZAG010000026.1, forward strand.
GTCGATTTTGTTGTTTTATACGCATATAGCAATCGATATCGAAATGCTTCAAAGCATTAGTTTAACATATTTAAGTTAATTAACCTTCTTTAACGTATTGAAGTTGATATACAGCCATGGCGGCATAACGACAGTGCATGTAGAAGAATTCCGTAATCTTATATTTAGGTATAAAGTCGATTTTCTTGTATTTACACATTTAGCAATCGATATCGAAATGCATCAAATAACTGGTTTAGCATATTTAAATTAATTAACTTTCTTTATCTTACTGAAGTTTACATAAAGCAATAACGGAATAACGGCAGTATATTTATATGAATTCCGTTATCTTATATTTCGGTATAAAGTCGATTTCTTTGTACATACACATTAAGCAATCGATATCGTAATGCTTCAAATCATTAGTTCAACATATTTAAGTTAATTAACCTTCTTTACCGTAATGAAGGTGATATAAAGCCATGGCGGCATAACGATAGTGCATTTAGAAGAATTCCGTAATCTTATATTTAGGTATAAAGTCGATTTTGTTTTATATACGCATCTAGCAATCGAGATCGAAATGCTTCAAATCATTAGTTGAACATATTTATGTTAATGAACCTTCTTTAACGAACGGAAGTTGGCATAAAGCCATGGCGACATAACGGCAGTGCATTTAGAAGAATTCCGAATTCTTCTAATTATGTATAAAGTCGATTTTCTTGTATATACACATTTAGCAATCTATATCGAAATGCTTCAAATCATTAATTTAACATATTTAGGTTAATTAACCTTCTTTATCTTACTGAAGTTTACATAAAGCCTTAACGGTATAACTGCAGTGCTTTTAGAAGAATTCCGTAATCTTATATTTAGGTATAAAGTCGATTTTCTTGTATTTACATATTTAGCAATCGAGATCGAAATGCTTCAAGTCATTAGTTTAACATATTTAAACTAATTAACCCTCTTTATCTTACTGAAGTCTACAAACGGCTTAACGGCATAACGGCAAAGCATTTAGAAGAACTACGTTATCTTATATTTAGGTATAAAGTCGATTTTGTTGTACATACGCATTAAGCAATCGATATCGAAATGCTTCAAATCATTAGTTCAACATATTTAAGTTAATTAACCTTCTTTAACGTAATGAAGGTGATATAAAGCCATCTTATATTTAGGTATATAGTCGATTTTCTTGTATTTACACATTTAGCAATCGATATCGAAAATCTTCAAATCATTAGTTCAACATATTTATGTTAGTTAAACTTCTGTAACGTTATGATGGTGACATAAAGCCATGGCGGCATAACGACAGTGCATTTAGAAGCATTCCGTAATCTTATATTTAGGTATAAAGTCGATTTTGTTGTATATGCGCATTTAGCAATCGATATCGAAATGCTTCAAATCATTAGTTTAACATATTTATGTTAGTTAAACTTCTTCAACGTAATGAAGGTGATACAAAGCCATGGCGGCATAACGACAGTGCATTTAGAAGCATTCCGTAATCTTATATTTAGGTATAAAGTCGATTTTGTTGTATATGCGCATTTAGCAATCGATATCGAAATGCTTTAAATCATTAGTTTAACTTATTTAAGCTAATTAACCCTCTTTATCTTACTAAAGTCTACAAAAGCCTTAACGGCGTAACGGCAGTGTATTTGGAAGAATTCCGTTATCTTATATTTAGGTATAAAGTCGATTTTTTATATATACTCATTTAGCAATCAATATCGAAATGCCTCAAATCATTCCTTTAACATATTTATGTTAATAAACCTTCTTTAACGATCTGAAGTTAACATAAAGCCATGGCGGCATAACGGCAGTGCATGTAGAAGAATTCCGTAATCTTATATTTAAGCATAAAGTCGATTTTCTTGTATACACATATATAGCAATCGATATCGAAATGCTTCAAATCATTAGTTTAAAATATTTAAGTTCATAAACCTTCTTTAACGTATTGAAGTTGATATAAAGCCATGGCGGCATAACGACAGTAGATTTGGAAGAATTCCGTAATCTTATATTTAGGTATAAAGTCGATTTTGTTGTATAAATATACGCATTTAGCAATCGATACCGAAGTGCTTCAAATCATTAGTTTAACATATTTAATTTAATTAACCCTCTTTAACGTATTGAAGTTGATATAAAGCCATGGCGGCATAACGACAGTAGATTTGGAAGAATTCCGTAATCTTATATTTAGGTATAAAGTCGATTTTGTTGTATATACACATTAAGCAATCGATATCGAAATGCTTCAAATCATTAGTTTAACATGTTTAAGTTAATTAACCTTCTTTATCTTACTGAAGTTTACATAAAGCAATAACGGCATAACGGCAGTGCATTTGGAAGAATTCCGTAATTTTATATTTAGGTATAAAGTCGTTTTTCTTGTATATACACATTTAGCTATCGATATCGAAATGCTTCATATCATTAGTTTAACATATTAAGTTAATAAACGCTTTGTAGCTTACTGAAGTCTACAAACGGCTTAACGGCATAACGGTAAAGCATTTAGAAGAATTACGTAATCTTATATTTAGGTATAAAGTCGATTTTCTCGTATTTACACATTTAGCAATCGATATCGAAATGC
>JAPZAG010000206.1:0-21426 GCA_027475135.1 Bactrocera correcta
ATTAACTTAAATATGTTAAACTCATGATTTGAAGCATTTCGATTTCGATTGCTTAATGTGTATGTACAAGAAAATCGACTTTATACCTAAATGTAAGATAACGGAATTCTTCCAAATGCACTGCCGTTATACCGTTTTGGTTTTATGTTAACTTCAGTTAGTTAAAGAAAGTTTATTAACTTAAATATGTTAAACCAGCTATTTGAAGCATTTCGATATCGATTGCTTAATGCATATATACAAGAAAATCGACTTTATACCAAAATATAAGATTACGGAATTCTTCCAAGTGTACTGTCGTTATGCCACCATGGCTTTATATCAACTTCGATACGTTAAAAAAGGTTAATTAACTTAAATATGATACACTAATGATTTGAGGCATTTCGATATCGATTGCTAAATGTGCATATAGAAGAAAATCGACTTTATACCTAAATATAAGATTACGGAATTCTTCTACATGAACTGCCGTTATGCCGCCATGGCTTTGTGTTAACTTCAGTGCGTTAAAGTAGGTTTGTTAACTTAAATATGTTAAACTAATGATTTGAAGCATTTCGATTTCGATTGCTAAATGAGTATATACAAGAAAATGGACTTTATACCTAAATAAAAGATAACGTAATTCTTCTAAATGCTTTGCCGTTATGCCGTTACGGCGTTTTTAGACTTCAGTAAGATAAAGAGGGTTAATTAACTTAAATATGTTATACTAATGATTTGAGGCATTTCGATATCGATTGCTAAATGTGTATGTACAAGAAAATCGACTTAATACCTAAATATAAGATTACGGAATTCTTCCAAATGCACTGCCGTTATGCCGTTAAAGCTTTTGTAGACTTCAGTAAGATAAAGAAGGTTTGTTAACTTAGATATGTTAGACTAGTTATTTGAAGCATTTCGATATCGATTGCTAAATGTGTATATACAAGAAAATCGACTTAATACCTAAATATAAGATTACGGAATTCTTCCAAATGCACTGCCGTTATGCCGTTAAGGCTTTTGTAGACTTCGGTTAGATAAAGAAGGTTTATTAACTTAGATATGCTAAACTAGTTATTTGAAGCATTTCGATTTCGATTGCTAAATGAGTATATACAAGAAAATGGACTTTATACCTAAATATAAGATTACGTAATTCTTCTAAATGCTTTGCCGTTATGCAATTAAGGCGTTTGTAGACATCAGTAAGATAAAGAAGGTTAATTAACTTACATATGTTAAACTAATGATTTGAGGCATTTCGATATCGCTTGCTAAATGAGTATATACAAGAAAATCGACTTTATACCTAAATATAAGATTACGTAATTCTTCTAAATGCTTTGCCGTTATGCAATTAAGGCGTTTGTAGACTTCAGTAAGATAAAGAGGATTAATTAACTTAAATATGGTAAACTAATGATTTGAGACATTTCGATATAGATTGCTAAATGTGTATGTACAAGAAAATCGACTTTATACCTAAATATATGATAACGGAATTCTTCTACATGCACTGCCGTTATGCCGTTAAGGCGTTTGTTGACTTCAGTAAGATAAAGGGGGTTAATTAACTTAAATATGTTAAACTAATGATTTGAAGCATTTCGATATCGATTGCTAAACGTGTACATACAACAAAATCGACTTTATACCTAAATATAAGATTACGTAATTCTTCTAAATGCTTTGCCTTTATGCCGTTAAAACGTTTGTAGACTTCAGTAAGATAAAGAGGGTTAATTAACTTAAATATGTTAAACTAATGATTTGAAGCATTTCTATATCGATTGCTAAATGAGTATATACAAGAAAATCGACTTTATACCTAAATATAAGATTACGTAATTCTTCTAAATGCTTTGCCGTTATGCCGCTAAGATGTTTGTAGACTTCAGTAAAATAAAGAGGGTTAATTAACTTAAATATGTTAAACTCATGATTTGAAGCATTTCGATTTCGATTGCTTAATGTGTATGTACAAGAAAATCGACTTTATACCTAAATGTAAGATAACGGAATTCTTCCAAATGCACTGCCGTTATACCGTTTTGGTTTTATGTTAACTTCAGTTAGTTAAAGAAAGTTTATTAACTTAAATATGTTAAACCAGCTATTTGAAGCATTTCGATATCGATTGCTTAATGCATATATACAAGAAAATCGACTTTATACCAAAATATAAGATTACGGAATTCTTCCAAGTGTACTGTCGTTATGCCACCATGGCTTTATATCAACTTCGATACGTTAAAAAAGGTTAATTAACTTAAATATGATACACTAATGATTTGAGGCATTTCGATATCGATTGCTAAATGTGCATATAGAAGAAAATCGACTTTATACCTAAATATAAGATTACGGAATTCTTCTACATGAACTGCCGTTATGCCGCCATGGCTTTGTGTTAACTTCAGTGCGTTAAAGTAGGTTTGTTAACTTAAATATGTTAAACTAATGATTTGAAGCATTTCGATTTCGATTGCTAAATGAGTATATACAAGAAAATGGACTTTATACCTAAATAAAAGATAACGTAATTCTTCTAAATGCTTTGCCGTTATGCCGTTACGGCGTTTTTAGACTTCAGTAAGATAAAGAGGGTTAATTAACTTAAATATGTTATACTAATGATTTGAGGCATTTCGATATCGATTGCTAAATGTGTATGTACAAGAAAATCGACTTAATACCTAAATATAAGATTACGGAATTCTTCCAAATGCACTGCCGTTATGCCGTTAAAGCTTTTGTAGACTTCAGTAAGATAAAGAAGGTTTGTTAACTTAGATATGTTAGACTAGTTATTTGAAGCATTTCGATATCGATTGCTAAATGTGTATATACAAGAAAATCGACTTAATACCTAAATATAAGATTACGGAATTCTTCCAAATGCACTGCCGTTATGCCGTTAAGGCTTTTGTAGACTTCGGTTAGATAAAGAAGGTTTATTAACTTAGATATGCTAAACTAGTTATTTGAAGCATTTCGATTTCGATTGCTAAATGAGTATATACAAGAAAATGGACTTTATACCTAAATATAAGATTACGTAATTCTTCTAAATGCTTTGCCGTTATGCAATTAAGGCGTTTGTAGACATCAGTAAGATAAAGAAGGTTAATTAACTTACATATGTTAAACTAATAATTTGAGGCATTTCGATATCGATTGCTAAATGTGTATGTACAAGAAAATCGACTTAATACCTAAATATAAGATAACGGAATTCTTCCAAATGCACTGCCGTTATGCCGTTAAGGCTTGTGTAGACTTCAGTAAGATAAAGAAGGTTTATTAACTTAAATATGTTAAACTAGTTATTTGAAGCATTTCGATATCGATTGCTACATGAGTATATACAAGAAAATCGATTTTATACCTAAATATATGATAACGGAATTCTTCTACATGCACTGCCGTTATGCCGCCATGGCTTTGTGTTAACTTCAGTGCGTTAAAGTAGGTTTGTTAACTTAAATATGTTAAACTAATGATTTGAATCATTTCGATTTCGATTGCTAAATGAGTATATACAAGAAAATGGACTTTATGCCTAAATATAAGATTTCGGAATTCTTCAAAATGCTTTGCCGCTATGCCGTTAAGGCGTTTGTAGGCTTCAGTAAGATAGAGAGGGTTAATTAGCTTAAATATGTTAAACTAATGATTTGAAGCATTTCGATATCGATTGCTAAATGCTCATACACAACAAAATCGACTTTATACCTAAATATAAGATTACGGAATTCTTCCAAATGCACTGCCGTTATGCCGTTATGGCTTTATGTTAACTTCAGTTCGTTTAAGAAAGTTTATTAACTTAGATATGTTACACTAGTTATTTGAAGCATTTCGAAATCGATTGCTTAATGCATGTATACAAGAAAATCGACTTTCTACCTAAATATAAGAATACGGAATTCTTCTAAATGCACTGCCGTTATGCCGTTATGGCTTTATGTTAACTTCAGTTCGTTTGAGAAGGTTTATTAACTTAGATATGTTACACTAGTTATTTTAAGCATTTCGAAATCGATTGCTTAATGTATATATACAAGAAAATCGACTTTATACCTAAATATAAGCTTACGGAATTCTTCTAAATGCACTGCCGTTATGCTGCCATGGCTTTATGTTAATTTCAGTGCGTTAAAGAAGCTTTATTAACTTAAATATGTTAAACCATTTATTTGAAGCATTTCGATATCGTTTGCTTAATGCATATATACAAGAAAATCGACTTTATACCTAAATAAAAGATTACGGAATTCTTCCAAATGCACTGTCGTTATGCCACCATGGCTTTATATCAACTTCAATACGTTAGAATAGGTTAATTAACTTAAATATGTTAAACTAATGATTTGAAGCATTTCGATATCGATTGCTAAAGGTGTATGTACAAGAAAATCGACTTTATACCTAAATATATGATAACGGAATTCTTCTACATGCACTGCCGTTATGCAGTTACGTCTTTATGTTAACTTCTGTTCGTTAAAGAATTTTTATTAACTTAAATATGTTACACCAGTTATTAGAAGCAGTTCGAAATCGATTGCTTATGGCATATATACAAGAAAATCGACTAAATGTAAGATTACGGAATTCTTCCAACTGTACTGTCGTTATGCCGCCATGGCTTTATATGATCTTCAATATGTTAAAGAAGCTTAATTAACTTAAATATGTTAAATTAATGATTTGAGGCATTTCGATATCGATTGCTAAATGTGTATATACAACAAAAACGACTTTATACCTTAACATAAGCTTACGGAATTCTTCTAAATGCACTGCCGCTATGCCGCCATGGCTTTTTGTTAACTTCAGTGCGCTAAAGTAGGTTTGTTAACTTAAAGATGTTAAACCAGTTATTTGTAGCGTTTCGATATCGATTGCTTAATGCATATATACAAGAAAATCGACTTTATACCTAAATATATGATAACGGAATTCTTCTACATGCACTGCCATTATGCCGTTAAGGCGTTTGAAGACTTCAGTAAGATAAAAGGGGTTAATTAACTTAAATATGTTAAACTAATGATTTGAGGCATTTCGATATCGATTGCTAAATGTGTATATACAAGAAAATCGACTTAATACCTAAATATAAGATTACGGAATTCTTCCAACTGTACTGTCGTTATGCCGCCATGGCTTTATATGATCTTCAATATGTTAAAGAAGCTTAATTAACTTAAATATGTTAAATTAATGATTTGAGGCATTTCGATATCGATTGCTAAATGCGTATATACAACAAAATCGACTTTATACCTAAATATGAGCTTAAGGAATTTTTCTAAATGCACTGCCGTTATGCCGTTATGGCTTTATGTTAACTTCAGTGCGTTAAAGTAGGTTTGTTAACTTAAATATGTCAAACTAATGATTTGAAGCATTTCGATATCGATTGCTAAATCAGTATGTACAAGAAAATCGACTTTATACCTAAATACAAGATTACGTAATTCTTCTAAATGCTTTGCCGTTATGCCGTTAAGGCGTTTGTAGACTTCAGTAAGATAAAGAGGGTTAATTAACTTAACTTGTTAAACTAATGATTTGAAGCATTTTGATATCGATTGCTAAATGCGTATATACAACAAAATCGACTTTATACCTAAATATGAGCTTACGGAATTCTTCTAAATGCTTTGCCGTTATGCCGTTAAGGCGTTTGTAGACTTCAGTAAGATAAAGAGTGTTAATTAACTTAAATATGTTAAACTAATTATTTGAGGCATTTCGATATCGAATGCTAAATGTGTGTATACAAGAAAATCGATTTTATACCTAAATATAAGATTACGGATTTCTTCTAAATGCACTGCCGTTATGCAGTTACGGCTTTATATTAACTGCTGTTCGCTAAAGAAGGTTTATTAACTTAAATATGTTACACCAGTTATTAAAGGCATTTCGAAATCGATTGCTTATGGCATATATACAAGAAAATCGACTTTATACCTAAATGTAAGATTACGGAATTTTTCCAAATGTACTGTCGTTATGCCGCCATGGCTTTATATGAACTTCAATATGTTAAAGAAGGTTAATTTACTTAAATATGTTAAACTAATGATTTGAGGCATTTCGATATCGATTGCTAAATGTGTATTTACAACAAAATCGACTTTATACCTTAACATAAGCTTACGGAATTCTTCTAAATGCACTGCCGTTATAGCTTTATGTTAACTTCAGTTCGTTAAAGAAGGTTTATTAACTTAGTTATGTTACACCAGTTATTTGAAGCATTTCGAAATCGATTGCTTAATGTATATATACAAGAAAAGCGACTTTATAACTAAATATAAGATTACGGAATTCTTCCAAATGAACTGCCGTTACGCAGTTAAGGCTTTTGTAGACTTAAGTAAGATAAAGAGGGTTAATTAGCTTAAATATGTTAAACTAATGATTTGAAGCATTTCGATATCGATTGCTAAATGTGTATGTACAAGAAAATCGACTTTATACCTAAATATATGATAACGGAATTCTTCTACATGCACTGCCATTATGCCGTTAAGGCGTTTGTAGACTTCAGTAAGATAAAGGGGGTTAATTAACTTAAATATGTTAAACTAATGATTTAAGGCATCCCGATATCGATTGCTAAATGTGTATATACAAGAAAATCGACTTAATACCTAAATATAAGACTACGGAATTCTTCCAAATGCACTGCCGTTATACCGTTATGGTTTTATGTTAACTTCAGTTAGGTAAAGAAGGTTTATTAAATTAAATATATTAAACCAGTTATTTGAAGCATTTCGATATCGATTGCTTAATGCATATATACAAGAAAATCGACTTTATACCTAAATAAAAGATTACGGAATTCTTCCAAATATACATGGCTTTACATCAACTTCAATACGTTAAAAAAGGTTAATTAACTTAAATATGTTAAGCTAATGATTTGAAGCATTTAGGTATCGATTGCTAAATATGTATATACAACAAAATCGACTTTATACCTAAATATAAGCTTACGGAGTTTTTCTAAATGCACTGCCGTTATGCCGCCATGGCTTTATATGAACTTCAATATGTTAAAGAAGGTTAATTTACTTAAATATGTTAAACTAATGATTTGAGGCATTTCGATATCGATTGCTAAATGTGTATATACAAAAAAATCGACTCTATACCTAAACATAAGCTTACGGAATTCTTCTAAATGCACTGCCGTTATGCCGTTATGGCTTTATGTTAACTTCAGTTCGTTAAAGAAGGTTTATTAACTTAGTTATTTTACACCAGTTATTTGATGCATTTCGAAATCGATTGCTTAATGTATTTATACAAGAAAAGCGACTTTATAACTAAATATAAGATTACGGAATTCTTCCAAATGAACTGCCGTTACGCAGTTAAGGCTTTTGTAGACTTAAGTAAGATAAAGAGGGTTAATTAGCTTAAATATGTTAAACTAATGATTTGAAGCATTTCGATATCGATTGCTAAATGTGTATGTACAAGAAAATCGACTTTATACCTAAATATATGATAACGGAATCCTTCTACATGCACTGCCATTATGCCGTTAAGGCGTTTGTAGACTTCAGTAAGATAAAGGGGGTTAATTAACTTAAATATGTTAAACTAATGATTTGAGGCATCTCGATATCGATTGCTAAATGTGTATATACAAGAAAATCGACTTAATACCTAAATATAAGACTACGGAATTCTTCCAAATGCACTGCCGTTATACCGTTATGGTTTTATGTTAACTTCAGTTAAGTAAAGAAGGTTTATTAAATTAAATATGTTAAACCAGTTATTTGAAGCATTTCGATATCGATTGCTTAATGCATATATACAAGAAAATCGACTTTATACCTAAATAAAAGATTACGGAATTCTTCCAAATGTACATGGCTTTACATCTACTTCAATACGTTAAAAAAGGTTAATTAACTTAAATATGTTAAACTAATGATTTGAAGCATTTAGATATCGATTGCTAAATATGTATATACAACAAAATCGACTTTATACCTAAATATATGCTTACGGAATTTTTCTAAATGCACTGCCGTTATGCCGCCATGGCTTTATGTTAACTTCAGTGCGGTAAAGAAGCTTTATTAACTTAAATATGTTAAACTTATGATTTGAAGATTTTCGAAATCGATTGCTAAATGCATATACACAACAAAATCGACTTTATACCTAAATATAAGATTACGGAATTCTTCTAAATGCACTGCCGTTATGCCGTTATGGCTTTATGTTAACTTCAGTTCGTTTAAGAAGGTTTATTAACTTAGATATGTTACACTAGTTACTTGAAGCATTTCGAAATCGATTGCTTAATGCATAAATACAAGAAAATCGACTTTATACCTAAATATAAGATTACGGAATTCTTCTAAATGCACTGTCGTTATGCCGTTATGGCTTTATGTTAACTTCAGTTCGTTTAAGAAGGTTTATTAACTTAGATATGTTACACTAGTGACTTTATGCATTTCGATATCGATTGCTTAATGAGTATATACAAGAAAATCGATTTATACCTAAATATATGATAACGGAATTCTTCTAGATGCACTGCCGTTATGCCGCCATGGCTTTGTGTTAACTTCAGTGCGTTAAAGTAGGTTTGTTAACTTAAATATGTTAAACTAATGATTTGAAGCATTTTGATTTCGATTGCTAAATGAGTATTTACAAGAAAATGGACTTTATACCTAAATATAAGATTACGGAATTCTTTTAAATGCTTTGCCGTTATGCCGTTAAGGTGTTTGTAGACTTCAGTAAGATAGAGAGGGTTAATTAACTTAAATATATTAAACTAATGATTTGAGGCATTTCGATATCGATTGCTATATACAAGAAAATCGACTTTATACCTAAATATATGATAACGGAATTCTTCTACATGCACTGCCGTTATGCCGCCAGGGCTTTGTGTTAACTTCAGCGCGTTAAAGTAGGTTTGTTAACTTAAATAAGTCAAACTAATGATTTGAGGTATTTCGATGTCGATTGCTAAATGTGTATATACAAGAAAATCGACTTTATACTTAAATATAAGATTACGGAATTCTTCCAAATGCACTGCCGTTATACCGTTATGGTTTTATGTTAACTTCAGTTAGTTAAAGAAGGTTTATTAACCTAAATATGTTAAACCAGTTATTTGAAGCATTTCGATATCGATTGCTTAATGCATATATACAAGAAAATCGACTTTATACCTAAATACATGATAACGGAATTCTTCTACATGCACTGCCGTTATGCCGTTAAGGCGTTTGTAGACTTCAGTAAGATAAAGGGGGTTAATTAACTTAAATATGTTAAACTAATGATTTGAGGCATTTCGATATCGATTGCTAAATGTGTATATACAAGAAAATCGAATTTATACCTAAATATAAGATTACGGAATTCTTCTACATGAACTGCCGTTATGCCGCCATGGCTTTGTGTTAACTTCAGTGCGTTAAAGAAGCTTTATTAACTTAAATATGTTAAACTAATGATTTGAAGATTTTCGAAATCGATTGCTTGATGCATATACACAACAAAATCGACTTTATACCTAAATATAAGATTACGGAATTCTTCTAAATGCTTTGCCGTTATGCGGTTAAGGCGCTTGTAGACTTCAGTAAGATAGAGAGGGTTAATTAACTTAAATATATTAAACTAATGATTTGAGGCATTTCGATATCGATTGCTAAATGTGTATATACAAGAAAATTGACTTTATACGTAAATAAAAGATTACGTAATTCTTCTAAATGCTTTGCCGCTATGCCGTTAAAACGTTTGTAGACTTCAGTGCGTTAAAGTAGGTTTGTTAACTTAAATATGTTAAACTAATGATTTGAAGCATTTCGATTTCGATTGCTAAATGAGTATATACAAGAAAATGGACTTTATACCTAAATATAAGATTACGTAATTCATCCAAATGCTTTGCCGTTATGCCGTTAAGACGTTTGTAGACTTCAGTAAGATAAAGAGGGTTAATTAACTTAAATATGTTAAACTAATGATTTGAAGCATTTCGATATCGATTGCTAAATGAGTATATACAACAAAATCGATTTTATACCGAAATATGAGAATACGGAATTCTTCCAAATGCACTGCCGTTATGCCGTTAAGGCTTTTGTAGACTGAAGTAAGATAAAGATGGTTAACTAACTTAAATATGTTAAACTCGATATCGATTGCTAAGTGTATAATTACAACAAAATCGACTTTATACCTAAATATAAGACTACGGAATTCTTCCAAACGCGTTGCCGTTATACCGTTATGGCTTTATGTAAACTTCAATAAGATAAGGAAGGTTAATTAACTTAAATATGTTAATTTAATGATTTGAAGCATTTCGATATCGAATGCTAAATGTATATATACAACAAAATCGACATTATACCTAAATATAAGACCACGGAATTCTTCCAAATGCGCTGCCGTTATACCGTTATGGCTTTATGTAAACTTTAATAAGATAAAGAAGGTTAATTAACTTAAATATGTTAAACTTATGATTTGAAGCATTTCGATATCGAATGCTAAATGTATATATACAACAAAATCGACTTTACACCTAAATATAAGACTACGGAATTCTTCCAAATGCGCTGCCGTTATACCGTTATGGCTTTATGTAAACTTTAATAAGATAAAGAAGGTTAATTAACTTAAATATGTTAAACTAATGATTCGAAGCATTTCGAAATCGAATGCTTAATGTATATATACAACAAAATCGACTTAACACCTAAATATAAGACTACGGAATTCTTCCAAATGCGCTGCCTTTATACCGTTATGGCTTTATGTAAACTTCAATAAGATAAAGAAGGTTTATTAACTTAAATATGTTAAACCAGTTATGTGAAGCATTTCGAAATCGATTGCTTAATGCATATATACAAGAAATTCGACTTTATACCTAAATATAAGATTATGGATCTCTTCCAAATGTACTGTCGTTTTGCCGCCATGACTTTATGCCAACTTCAGTTCGTCAAAGAAGGTTAAATAACTTAAATATGTTAAATTAATGATTTGAAGCATTTCGATATCGATTGCTAAATGTGTATATACAACAAAATCGAATTTTTACCTAAACATAAAATTACGGATTTCTTCCAAATGCACGGCCGTTATACCGTCATGGCTTTATGTAAACTTCAGTAAGATAAAGAAGGTTTATAAACTTAAATATGTAAAACTAATGATGACTTTATACCTATATAGAAGATTACGGAATTCTTCTAAATACACTGCCGTTTTGACGCCATAACTTTATGCCAACTTCAGTTCGTTAAAGAAGTTTTATTAACTTAAATATGTTAAACTAATGATTTGAAGCATTTCGATATCGATTGCTTAATGTGTTTATACAAAAAAATCGACTTTCTACCTAAATATAAGATTTCAGAATTCTTCCAGATGCACGGCCGTTATACCGTCAAGGCTTTATGTAAACTTCAGTAAGATAAAGAAGGTTTATTAACTTAAATATGTAAAACTAATGATGACTTTATACCTAAATATAAGATTATGGAATTCTTTTAAATACACTGCCGTTGTGCCGCCATGACTTTATGCCAACTTCAGTTCGTTAAAGAAGAATAATTAACTTAAATATGTTAAATTAATGATTTGAAGCATTTCGATATCGATTGCTAAATGTGTATATACAAGAAAATCGACTTTTTACCTAAATATAAGATTACGGAATTCTTCTAAATGCACTGCCGTTATGCCGCCATGGCTTTATGCCAACTTCAGTTCGTTAAAGAAGGTTAATTAACTTAAATATGTTAAACTAATGGTTTAAAGCATTTCGATATCGATTGCTAAATATGTAAATACAAGAAAATCGACTTTACACCTAAATATAAGATTACGGAATTCTTCCAAATGCGCTGCCGTTATACCGTTATGGCATTATGTGAACTTCAGTAGGATAAAGAAGGTTAATTAACTTAATTATGTTAAACTAATGATTTGAAGAATTTCGATATCGATATCTAAATGTGTAAATACAAGAAAATCGACTTTACACCTAAATATAAGATTACGGAATTCTTCTTAATGCACTGCCGTTATGCCGCCATGGCTTTATGTTAACTTCAGTGCGTTAAAGAAGCTTAATTAACTTAAATATGTTAAACTAATGATTTGAAGCATTTCGATATCGATTGCTAAATGAGTATATACAAAAAAATCGACTTTATACCTAAACATAATATTAATTAATTCTTCTAAATGCACTGCCGTTATGCCGTTAAGGCTTTTGTAGACTTCATTAAGATAGAGAGGGTTAATTAACTTAAATATGTTAAACTAATGGTTTAAAGCATTTCGATATCGATTGCTAAATATGTAAATACAAGAAAATCGACTTTGCACCTAAATATAAGATTACGGAATTCTTCCAAATGCGCTGCCGTTATACCGTTATGGCATTATGTGAACTTCGGTAAGATAAAGAAGGTTAATTAACTTAATTATGTTAAACTAATGATTTGAAGCTCTTTGATATCGATTGCTAAATGTGTATATATGTACAAGAAAATCGACTTTTTACCTAAATATAAGATTACGGAATTCTTCTTAATGCACTGCCGTTATGGCTTTATGTAAACTACAGTAAGATAAAGAAGGTTAATTAACTTAAATATGTTAAACCAGTTATTTGAAGCATTTCGTTATCGATTGCCAAATGTATGTACGCAAGAAAATCGACTTTACACCTAAATATAAGATTATGGAATTCTTCTACATGCACTCCCGTTATGCCGCCATGGCTTTATGTTAACTTCAGTGCGTTAAAGAAGCTTAATTAACTTAAATATGTTAAACTAATGGTTTGAAGCATTTCGATATTGATTGCTAAATGAGTATATACAAGAAAATCGACTTTATACCTAAATACAAGAGTAGGTAATTCTTCTAAATGCACTGCCGTTATGCCGTTAAGGCTTTTGTAGATTTCAGTAAGGTTGAAAGGGTTAGTTAACTTAAATATGTTAAACTAATGATTTGAAGCATTTCGATATCAATTGCTTAATGTGTATATACAAGAAAATCTACTTTATACCTGAATATAAGATTACGGAATTCTTCTAAATGCACTGCCGTTATGCCGTTGTGGCTTTATGTTAACTTCTGTTCGTTAAAGAAGGTTTATTAACTTAAATATGTTTAACCAGTTATTTGAAGCATTTCGATATCGGTTGCTAAATGCATATATACAATAAAATCGACTTTATTCCTTAATATAAAATTACGGAATTCTTCTACATGCACTGCCGTTATGCCGACATGGCTTTAAGTTAACTTCAGTGCGTTAAAGACTGTTTATTAACTTAAATATGTTAAACTAATGATTTGAAGCATTTCGATATCGATTGCTAAATGAGTATATACAAGAAAATCGACTTTATACCTAAATATAAAATTACGGAATTCTTCTACATGCACTGCCGTTATGCCGCCCTGGCTTTATGTTTACTTCAGTGCGTTAAAGAAGCTTAATTAACTTAAATATGTTAAACTAATTATTTGAAGCATTTCGATATCGATTGCTAAATGAGTATATACAAGAAAAGCGACTTTATACCTAAGCATAATATTAATTAATTCTTCTAAATGCTCTGCCGTTATGCCGTTAAGGCTTTTGTAGACTTCATTGAGATAGAGAGGGTTAATTAACTTAAATATGTTAAACTAGTATATATATGTATATATGTATACAACAAAATCGACTTTATACCTAAATATAAGACTACGGAATTCTTCCAAATGCGCTGCCGTTATACCGTTATGGCTTTATGTAAACTTCAATAAGATAAAGAATATTAATTAACTTAAATATGTTAAACTAATGATTTGAAGCATTTCGATATCGATTGCTAAATATGTAAATACAAGTGGCTAAATGAGTTAGCGTTCCGCCCTCATACACCCCTTCACCACACAACACACCACTCATAAAGCAACTCTGTGACACGCAAAAAGCAACACTGGCACACTCTCCACACTTGGAGACCACACTCATCGTCAACATCGTTGGAAGCCGCAGTCTACACCCACACACACACACCAATACACGCCGTACACCAACCCACCATAACTCTCCACAGCCCAACGAGCAAAAAAGGGCTCTACCTGAAAGCAGCGTGGTTTTCTTTTCGGACACTTGGGTCGAGGCGCACACATCGGCGGACGTGACTAGTGGCATATTCGGCACGCGGTTAAAAACACGCATTTACATCAGTTTCTATTCATCCGGCGATAGTCCGCACGTATTACATCAGTTTCTATTCATCCGGCGATAGTCCGCGCGTATTACATCAGTTTCTATTCATCCGGCGATAGTCCGCACGCATTTTACATCAGTTTCTATTCATCCGGCGTTATTCGACGCATCTAAAACATCCTTTTACATCTGGCGATCTTTGACACGCAGCTAAAACATCTTTCTACATCTGGCGTTCTTCGGCGCAGCAATTCAATCAACATCAAAATTTTCGAGTGTCTCCTTTTTAGAATTGTGTAATCCTAGAGATACAGCCTCCACTGGTATCCGACCAGGGAGTCATTCAATTTCATTCCTTTTTATTTCAAACTTAAATTTTCACTCCTCCACTGGTATTCGACCAGGGAGATTGCTCATTGTAACATTTATCATTCTATTAAATACACTTGTGATAATTTTAAGCGAACCATTGCGTTAATAAACTCTTCTTTGCGGAGTCAGTGAGAGAGTAAGTGGTACATTATATAACAAGAAAATCGACTTTACATCTAAATATAAGATTACGGAATTCTTCCAAATGCACGGCCGTTATACCGTCAAGGCTTTATGTAAACTTCAGTAAGATAAAGAAGGTTTATTAACTTAAATATGTTAAACTAATGATTTGAAGCATTTCGATATCGATTGCTAAATGTGTATTTACAAGAAAATCGATTTTTTACCTAAATATAAGATTACGGAATTCTTCCAAATGCACGGCCGTTATGCCGTTATGGCTTTATGTTAACTTCAGTTCGTTAAAGAAGGTTTATTAACTTAAATATGTTAAACCAGTTATTTGAAGCATTTCGATATCGATTGGTTAATGCATATATACAAGAAAATAAACTTTATACCTAAATATAAGACTACGGAATTCTTCCAAATGTACTGTCGTTATGCCGAAATGGCTTTATATCAACTTCAATACGTTAAAGAAGATTTATTAACATAAATATGTTAAACCAATGATATGAAGCATTTCGATATCGCTTTCTAAATGTGTATATACAAGAAAATTGAATTTATACCTAAACATGAGATTACGGAATTCTTCCACATGCACTGCCGCTATGCCGCCATGGCTTTATGTTAACTTCAGTGCGTTAAAGAAGCTTTATTTACTTAAATATGTTAAACTAATGATTTGAAACATTTTGATATCGAATGCTAAATGTGTGTATACAACAAAATCGACTTTATACCTAAATGTAAGATTACGGAATTCTTCCAAATTCGCTACCGTTATACCGTTATGGCATTATGTGAACTTCAGTAAGATAAAGAAGGTTAATTAACTTAAATATGTTAAACCAGTTATTTGAAGCATTTCGTTATCGATTGCTAAATGCAATATATACAACAAAATCGACTTTATACCTAAATATAAGATTACGGAATTCTTCTAAATGCACTGTCGTTATGCCGCCATGGCTTGATATCACCTTCATTACGTTAAAGAAGGTTAATTAACTTAAATATGTTAAATTAATGATTTGAAGAATTTCGACATCGATTGCTAAATGCATGTACACAAGAAAATCGACTTTATACATAAATATAAGATTACGGAATTCTTCTACATGCACTGCCGTTATGCCGCCATGGCTTTATGTTAACTTCAGTGCGTTAAAGAAGCTTAATTAACTTAAATATGTTAAACTAATGATTTGAAGCATTCCGATATCGATTGCTAAATGTGTATATACAAGAAAATCGACTTTTTACCTAAATATAAGATTACGGAATTCTTCTAAATGCACTGCCGTTATACCGTTATGGCTTTATGTAAACCTCAGTAAGATAAAGAAGGTTAATTAACTTAAATATGTTAAACCAGTTAATTGAAGCATTTCGTTATCGATTGCTAAATGTGTATATACAAGAAAATCGGCTTTTTACCTAAATATAAGATTACGGAATCCTTCTAAATGCACTGCCGTTATACCGTTATGGCTCTATGTAAACTTCAGTAAGATAAAGAAGGTTAATTAACTTAAATATGTTAAACCAGTTATTTGAAGCATTTCGTTATCGATTGCTAAATGTGCATATACAAGAAAATCGACTTTATACCTAAATATAAGATAACGGAATTCTTCTACATGCACTGCCGTTATGCCGCCATGGCTTTATGTTAACTTCAGTGCGTTAAAGAAGCTTAATTAACTTAAATATATTAAACTAATGGTTTGAAGCATTTCGATATCGATTGCTAAATATGTAAATACAAGAAAATCGACTTTACATCTAAATATAAGATTACGGAATTCTTCTACATGCACTGTCGTTATGCCGCCATGGCTTTATGCCAACTTCAGTTCGTTAAAGAAGGTTTATTAACTTAAATATGTTAGACTTATGGGTTGAATCATCTCGATATCGATTGCTAAATGCATATATACAAGAAAATCGACTTTACATCTAAATATAAGATTATGGATTTCTTCTACATGCACTGTCGTTATGCCGCCATGGCTTTATGCCAACTTCAGTGCGTTAAAGAAGCTAAATTAACTTAAATATGTTAAACTAATGGGTTGAAACATCTCGATATCGATTGCTAAATGCATATATACAAGAAAATCGACTTTATACCTAAGCATAATATTAATTAATTCTTCTAAATGCTCTGCCGTTATGCCGTTAAGGCTTTTGTAGACTTCATTGAGATAGAGAGGGTTAATTAACTTAAATATGTTAAACTAGTATATATATATATATATATATATATATATATATATATATATATATATACAACAAAATCGACTTTATACCTAAATATAAGACTACGGAATTCTTCCAAATGCGCTGCCGTTATACCGTTATGGCTTTATGTAAACTTCAATAAGATAAAGAATATTAATTAATTTAAATATGTTAAACTAATGATTTGAAGCATTTCGATATCGATTGCTAAATATGTAAATACAAGTGGCTAAATGAGTTAGCGTTCCGCCCTCATACACCCCTTCACCACACAACACACCACTCATAAAGCAACTCTGTGACACGCAAAAAGCAACACTGGCACACTCTCCACACTTGGAGACCACACTCATCGTCAACATCGTTGGAAGCCGCAGTCTACACCCACACACACACACCAATACACGCCGTACACCAACCCACCATAACTCTCCACAGCCCAACGAGCAAAAAAGGGCTCTACCTGAAAGCAGCGTGGTTTTCTTTTCGGACACTTGGGTCGAGACGCACACATCGGCGGACGTGACTAGTGGCATATTCGGCACGCGGTTAAAAACACGCATTTACATCAGTTTCTATTCATCCGGCGATAGTCCGCACGCATTTTACATCAGTTTCTATTCATCCGGCGATAGTCCGCACGCATTTACTTACATCAGTTTCTATTCATCCGGCGATAGTCCGCACGCATTTTACATCAGTTTCTATTCATCCGGCGTTATTCGACGCATCTAAAACATCCTTTTACATCTGGCGATCTTCGACACGCAGCTAAAACATCTTTCTACATCTGGCGTTCTTCGGCGCAGCAATTCAATCAACATCAAAATTTTCGAGTGTCTCCTTTTTAGAATTGTGTAATCCTAGAGATACAGCCTCCACTGGTATCCGACCAGGGAGTCATTCAATTTCATTCCTTTTTATTTCAAACTTAAGTTTTCACTCCTCCACTGGTATTCGACCAGGGAGATTGCTCATTGTAACATTTATCATTCTATTAAATACACTTGTGATAATTTTAAGCGAACCATTGCGTTAATAAACTCTTCTTTGCGGAGTCAGTGAGAGAGTAAGTGGTACATTATATAACAAGAAAATCGACTTTACATCTAAATATAAGATTACGGAATTCTTCCAAATGCACGGCCGTTATACCGTCAAGGCTTTATGTAAACTTCAGTAAGATAAAGAAGGTTTATTAACTTAAATATGTTAAACTAATGATTTGAAGCATTTCGATATCGATTGCTAAATGTCTATCTACAAAAAAATCGACTCTTTACCTAAATATAAGATTACGGAATTCTTCCAAATGCACGGCCGTTATGCCGTTATGGCTTTATGTTAACTTCAGTTCGTTAAAGAAGGTTTATTAACTTAAATATGTTAAACCAGTTATTTGAAGCATTTCGATATCGATTGGTTAATGCATATATACAAGAAAATAAACTTTATACCTAAATATAAGACTACGGAATTCTTCCAAATGTATTCGTTATGCCGAAATGGCTTTATATCAACTTCAATACGTTAAAGAAGTTTATTAACATAAATATGTTAAACCAATGATATGAAGCATTTCGATATCGCTTTCTAAATGTGTATAACAAGAAAATTGAATTTATACCTAAACATAAGATTACGGAATTCTTCCACATGCACTGCCGCTATGCCGCCATGGCTTTATGTTAATTCAGTGCGTTAAAAAGCTTTATTTACTTAAATATGTTAAACTAATGATTTGAAACATTTTGATATCGATGCTAAATGTGTGTATACAACAAAATCGACTTTATACCTAAATTAAGATTACGGAATCTTCCAAATGCCTCCGTTATCCGCATGGCTTATGAACTTCAGTAAATAAAGAAGGTTATAACTTAAATATGTTAATTAATGTTTGAAGCATTTGATATCGATTGTAAATGTAAATACAAGAAAATCGACTTTAACTTAATATAAGATTACGGAATTCTTCTAATGCACTGCCGTTTGCCCCATGGCTTTATGCCAACTTCAGTTCTTAAAGAAGGTTTATTAACTTAAATATGTTAAACTAATGTTTGAAGCATTCGATATCGATTGCTAAATGTGATTACAAAAAATCGATTTTTACCTAAATTAAGATTACGGAATTCTTCAAATGCACGCCGTTATCCGTTATGGCTTTATGTAAACTTAGTAGTAAAGAAGGTTAATTAACTTAAATATGTTAAACCAGTTATTTGAAGCATTTGTTATCGATTGTAAATGTTATATACAAGAAAATATTTATACCTAAATATAAGATACGGAATTCTTCCAAATGCACTGCCGTTATGCCGTATGGCTTTATGTTAACTTCAGTTCGTTAAAGAAGGTTTATTAACTTAAATATGTTAAACCAGTTATTTGAAGCATTTCGATATCGATTGGTTAATGCATATATACAAGAAAATAAACTTTATACCTAAATATAAGACTACGGAATTCTTCCAAATGTACTGTCGTTATGCCGAAATGGCTTTATATCAACTTCAATACGTTAAAGAAGTTTATTAACATAAATATGTTAAACCAATGATATGAAGCATTTCGATATCGCTTTCTAAATGTGTATATACAAGAAAATTGAATTTATACCTAAACATAAGATTACGGAATTCTTCCACATGCACTGCCGCTATGCCGCCATGGCTTTATGTTAACTTCAGTGCGTTAAAGAAGCTTTATTTACTTAAATATGTTAAACTAATGATTTGAAACATTTTGATATCGATTGCTAAATGTGTGTATACAACAAAATCGACTTTATACCTAAATATAAGATTACGGAATTCTTCCAAATGCACTGCCGTTATGCCACCATGGCTTTATGCCAACTTCAGTTCATTAAAGAAGGTTTATTAACTTAAATATGTTAAACTAATGGTTTGAAGCATTTCGATATCGATTGCTAAATATGTAAATACAAGAAAATCGACTTTACACTTTAATATAAGATTACGGAGTTCTTCTACATGCACTGTCGTTATGCCACCATGGCTTTATGCCAACTTCAGTTCATTAAAGAAGGTTTATTAACTAAAATATGTTAAACTAATGGGTTGAAGCATCTCGATATCGATTGCTAAATGTGCATATACAACAAAATCGATTTTATACCTAAATGTAAGATTACGGAATTCTTCTAAATGCACTGCCGTTATACCGTTATGGCTTTATGTAAACTTTAGTAAGATAAAGAAGGTTAATTAACTTAAATATGTTAAACCAGTTATTTGAAGCATTTCGTTATCGATTGCTAAATGTGTATATACAAGAAAATCGAATTTATACCTAAATATAAGATAACGGAATTCTTCTACATGCACTGCCGTTATGTCGCCATGGCTTTATGTTAACTTCAGTGCGTTAAAGAAGCTTAATTAACTTAAATATGTTAAACTAATGGTTTGAAGCATTTCGATATCGATTGCTAAATATGTAAATACAAGAAAATCGACTTTGCACCTAAATATAAGATTATGGAATTCTTCTACATGCACTGTCGTTATGCCGCCATGGCTTTACGCCAACTTCAGTTCGTTAAAGAAGGTTTATTAACTTAAATATGTTAAACTAAAGGATTGAAGCATCTCGATATCGATTGCTAATTTGTATATACAACAAAATCGACTTTATACCTAAATGTAAGATTACGGAATTCTTCCAAATGCGCTACCGTTATACCGTTATGGCATTATGTGAACTTCAGTAAGATAAAGAAGGTTAACTAACTTAATTATGTTAAACTAATGATTTGAAGCATTTTGATATCGATTGCTTAATGTATATATACAAGAAAATCGACTTTAAACTTATATAAGATTACGGAATTCTTCTAAATGCACTGCCGTTTTGCCGCCTTGACTCTATGCCAACTTCAGTTCGTTAAAGAAGGTTTATTAACTTAAATATGTTAAACTAATTTTTTTTTTTTTTTATTTTGTTCATACATTGCAACTAGTTCAAATAAAATACAGGACTAACAAGCAACTTGAATATGACTTAAACATTTAATTACAAAATCACAAAACTACTATAAGAGTATTGGCTAATTTAAAAGATCGCTGGGTTTGAGGCGTTTGAGTCGTCTTGGTGGACCATCTCCAGAAATTAACATAGCTACTTCTTCGTTACAGTGCTGTAGCAATCTTGCACTATGTGCTGTTGCAATTTTTGATATTTCTGCATTAACCGAGTTTACGCCTAGATCACGCTCTATATCAGCACATCTACAATACCTAGGCGCTTTGACAATTAGTCTTAGTACTTTGTTTTGGAATTGTTGGATGACTTTCTTATTGTTTGCGTTAGTACATCCCCAGAGTTGTGCACCATAGCTCCATATCGGTCGGATTATTTGTTTATAGATAAGTAACTTATTT
>JAPZAG010002007.1:0-22758 GCA_027475135.1 Bactrocera correcta
AGAATTCCGTATTCTTATATTTAGGTATAAAGTCGGTTTTCTTGTATATACTCATTTAGCAATCGATATCGAAATGCCTCAAATCTTTAGTTTAACATATTTAAGTTAATTAACCCTCTTTATCTTACTGAAGTCTACAAACGCCTTAATGGCATAACGGCAAAGCATTTAGAAGAATTCCGTAATCTTATATTTAGGTAAAAAGTCGATTTTCTTGTATATACTCTTTTAGCAATCGATATCGAAATGCTTTAAATCATTAGTTTGACATATTTAAGATAAAAAACCTACTTTAAACCGAAGTTAACACAAAGCCATGGCGGCATAACGGCAGTGCATGTAGAAGAAATCCGTAATCTTATATTTAGGTATTAAGTCGATTTTGTTGTATATATGCATTTAGCAATCGATTTCGAAAATCTTCAAATCATTAGTTTAACATATTTAAGTTAATAAAGCTTCTTTAACGTATTGAAGATGATATAAAGCCATGGCGACATAACGACAGTACATTTGGAAAAATTCCGTATTCTTATATTTAGATATTAAGTCGATTTTCTTGTATATACACATTTAGCAATCGATATCGAAGTGCTTCAAATCATTAGTTTAACATATTTAAGTTAACTAACCCTCTTTATCTTACTGAAGTCTACAAACGCCTTAACGGCATAACGGCAGTGCATGTAGAAGAATTCCGTTATCATATATTTAGGTATAAAGTCGATTTTCTTGTATATACACATTTAGCAATCGATATCGAAATGCCTCAAATCATTAGTTTAACATATTTAAGTTAATTAGCCCTCTTTATCTTACTGGAGTCTACAAAGGCCTTTACGGCATAACGGCAAAGCATTTAGAAGTATTACGTAATCTTATATTTAGGTATAAAGTCGATTTTCTTGTATATACTCATTTAGCAATCGATATCGAAATGCTTCAAATCATTAGTTTAACATATTTAAGTTAATAAACCTTCTTTAACTAACTGAAGTTGATATAAAGCCATAACTACATAACGGCAGTGCATTTAGAAGAATTCCGTAATCTTATATTTAGCTATAAAGTCGATTTTCTTGTATATACATATTTAGCAATCGATAGCGAAATGCCTCAAATCATTGGTTTAACATATTTAAGTTAATTAACCATCTTTAACGTATTGAAGGTGAAATAAAGCCATGGCGCCATAACGACAGTAATTTGGAAGAATTCCGTAATCTTATATTTAGGTATAATCGATTTTCTTGTATATATGCATTAAGCAATCGATATCGAAATGCTTCAAATAACTGGTTTAACATAGTTAAGTTAATAAACCTTCTTTAACTAACTGAAGTTAACATAAAGCCATGGCGGTATAACGGCAGTGCATTTGGAAGAATTCCGTTATCCTATGTTTAGGTATAAAGTCAGGTTTCTTGTACTAGCACATTTAGCAATCGATATCGAAATGCTTCAAATCATTAGTTTAACATATTTAAGGTGAATTACTTTCTTTAACCTACCGAAGGTGACATGAAGCCATGGCGGCATAACGGCAGTGCATGTAGAAGAATTCCGTAGTTTTATATTGAGGTATAAAATCCATTTTTTTGTATAAACACATTTAGCAATTGATATCGAAATGCTTCAAATCATTAGTTTAACATATTTAAGTTTATAAACATTTTTTAGCTTACTGAAGTCTACATAAAGCCTTAACGGTATAACGGCAGTGCATTTAGAAGAATTCCGTTATCTTATATTTAGGTATAAAGTCGACTTTCTTGTATATACACATTTAGCAATCGATAACGAAATGCTTCAAATAATTAGTTTAACATATTTAAGTTAATTAACTTTCTTTAACGATCTGAATTTGGCATATAGCCACGACGGCATTACGGCAGTGCATGAAGAAGAATTCCGTTATCTTTTATTTAGGTATAAAGTCGATTTTCTTTTATATACACAATTAGATATCGATATCGAAATGCTTCAAATCATTAGTTTAACATATTAATTTAATAAACATTTTTTAGCTTACTGAAGTTTACATAAAGCCATAACGGTATAACGGCAGTGCACTTGGAAGAATTCCGTTATCTTATATTTAGGGATAATTCGATTTTCTTGTATATACACATTTAGCAAGCGATATCGATATGCTTCAAATCAATAGTTTAACATATTTAAGTTAATTAACCTTATTTTTCCTACTGAAGTTTACATAAAGCCATAACGGTATAACGGCAGTGCACTTGGAAGAATTCCGTAATCTTATATTTAGGTATAAAGTCGATTTTGTTGTATATACACATTTAGCGATCGATATCGAGATGCTCCAACTCATTAGCTTAACATGTTTAAGTTAATAAACCTTCTTTAACGATCTGAATTTGGCATATAGCCACGGCGGTATTACGGCAGTGCATGTAGAAGAATTCCGTAATCTTTTATTTAGGTATAAAGTCGATTTTCTTTTATATACGCATTAAGTTATCGATATCGAAATGCTTCAAATCATCAGTTTAATATATTTAAGTTAATTAACCTTCTTTAACGTATTGAAGTTGATATAGAGCCATTGCGGCATAACGGCAGTGCATGTAGAAGAATTCCGTTATCTTATATTTAGGTATAAAGTCGATTTTCTTGTATATACACATTTAGCAAGCGATATCGAAATGCTTCAAACCATTAGTTTAACATATTTAAGTTAATTAACCTTCTTTAACGTATTAAAGTTGATATAAAGCCATGGCGGCATAACGGCAGTGCATTTAGAAGAATTCCGTAATCTTATATTTAGGTATAAAGTCGATTTTCTTGTATATACACATTTAGCAAGCGATTTCGAAATGCTTCAAATCATAAGCTTAACACATTTAAGCTAATTAACCTTCTTTAACGTATTGAAGTTGATATAGAGCCATTGCGGCATAACGGCAGTGCATTTAGAAGAATTCCGTTATCTTATATTTAGGTATAAAGTCGATTTTTTTATATATACACATTTAGCAAGCGTTATCGAAATGCTTCAACTCATTATCTTAACATATTTAAGTTAATAAACCTTCTTTAACGATCTGAAGGGGCATATAGCCACGGCGGCATTACGGCAGTGCAGGTAGAAGAATTCCGTAATCTTTTATTTAGGTATAAAGTCGATTTTCTTTTATATACACATTTAGATATCGATATCGAAATGCTTCAAATCATTAGTTTAACATATTTAAGTTAATAAACGTTCTTTAACGCACTGAAGTCTACATAAAGCGTTAACGGTGTAACTGCAGTGCATTCAGAAGAATTCCGTAATTTTCTATTTAGGTATAAAGTTGATTTTCTTGTATTTACATATTTAGGAATCGATATCGAAATGCCTCAAATCATTAGATTAACATATTTAAGTTAATTAACCCTCTCTCTCTTACTGAAGTCTACATAAAGCCTTAACGGCATAACGGCAGTGCATTTAGAAGAATTCCGTTATCTGATATTTAGGTATAAATTCGATTTTCTTTTATATACACATTTAGCAATCGATATCGAGATGCTTCAACTCATTAGTTTAACATATTTAAGTTAATTAACCTTCTTTAACGATCTGAATTTGGCATATAGCCAAGGCGGCATTACGGCAGTGCATATAGAAGAATTCCGTTATCTTATATTTAGGCATAAAGTCAATTTTCTTGTATTTACACATTTATCAATCGATATCGAAATGCTTCAAATCATTAGTTTAACATTTTAAATTAATAAACATTTTTTAGCTTACTGAAGTTTACATAAAGCCATAACGGTATAACGGCAGTGCACTTGGAAGAATTCCGTAATCTTATATTTAGGTATAAAGTCGATTTTGTTGTATATACATATTAAGCAATAGATATCGAGATGCTTCAACTCATAAGCTTAACATATTTAAGTTAATAAACCTTCTTTAACGATCTGAATTTGGCATATAGCCACGGCGGTATTACGGCAGTGCATGTAGAAGAATTCCGTAATCTTTTATTTAGGTATAAAGTCGATTTTCTTTTATATACACATTATGATATCGATATCGAAATGTTTCAAATCATTAGTTTAACATATTTATGTTTATGAACATTTTTTAGCTTACTGAAGTCTACATAAAGCCTTGACGGTATAACGGCAGTTTATTTAGAAGAATTCCGTTATCTTATATTTAGGTATAAAGTCGATTTTGTTGTATATACACATTTAGCAATCGATAACGAAATGCTTCAAGTCATTAGTTTAACATATTTAAGTTAATTAACCTTCTTCAACGATCTGTATTTGGCATATAGCCAAGGCGGCATTACGGCAGTGCATGTAGAAGAATTCCGTAATCTTTTATTTAGGTATAACGTCGATTTTCTTTTATATACACAATTAGATATCGATATCGAAATGCTTCAAATCATTAGTTTAACATATTAAGTTAATAAACATTTTTTAGCTTAATGAAGTTTACATAAAGCCATAACGGTATAACGGCAGTGCATGTAGAAGAATTCCGTTATCTTATATTTAGGTATAAATTCGATTTTCTTATATATACACATTTAGCAAGCGAGCAGTGCATTTAGAAGAATTCCGTTATCTTATATTTAGGTATAAATTCGATTTTCTCGTATATACACATTTAGCAAGCGATATCGAAATGCTTCAAATCATTAGTTTAACATATTTAAGTTAATTAACCTTCTTTATCCTACTGAAGTTTACATAAAGCCATAACGGTATAACGGCAATGCATTTGGAAGAATTCCGTAATCTAATATTTAGGTATAAAGTCGATTTTGTTGTATATACGCATTTAGCAATCGATATCGAGATGCTTCGACTCATTAGCTCAACATATTTAAGTTAATAAACCTTCTTTAACGATCTGAATTTGGCATGTAGCCACGGCGGTATTACGGCAGTGCATTTAGAAGAATTCCGTAATCTTCTATTTAGGTATAAAGTCGATTTTCTTGTATTTACATATTAAGCAATCGATATCGAAATGCTTCAAATCATTAGTTTAACATATTTAAGTTAATTAACCCTCTCTATCTTACTGAATTCTACATAAAGCCTTAACGGCATAACGGCAGTGCATTTAAAAGAATTCCGTTATCTCATATTTAGGTATAAAGTCGATTTTGTTGTATATACACATTTAGCAAGCGATATCGAAATGCTTCAACTCATTAGTTTAACATATTTAAGTTAATTAACCTTCTTTAACGTATTGAAGTTGATATAAAGCCATGGCGGCATAACGGCAGTGCATTTAGAAGAATTCCGTAATCTTATATTTAGGTATAAAGTCGATTTTGTTGTATATACACATTTAGCAATCGATGTCGAGATGCTTCAACTCATTAGTTTAACATATTTATGTTAATAAACCTTCTTTAACGAACTGAAGTTGGAATAAAGCCATGGCGGCATCACGGCAGTGCATGTAGAAGAATTCCGTTATCTTACATTTAGGTATAATGTCGATTTTGTTGTATATACACATTTAGCAAGCGATATCGAAATGCTTCAAATCATTAGTTTAACATATTTAAGTTAATAAACCTTCTTTAACGAAATGAAGTTGGCATAAAGCCATGGCGGCATAACGGCAGTGCATTTAGAAGAATTCCGTAATCTTTTATTTAGGTATAAAGTCGATTTTCTTGTATATACACAGTTAGCAAGCGATATCGAAATGCTTCAAATCATTAGTTTAACATATTTAAGTTAATTAACCTTCTTTAACGTATTGAAGTTGGTATAAAGCCATGGCGCATAACGGCAGTGCATTTAGAAGAATTCCGTAATCTTATATTTAGGTATAAAGTCGTTTTTGTTGTATATACACATTTAGCAAGCGATATCGAAATGCTTCAACTCATTAGTTTAACATATTTAAGTTAATTAACCTTCTTTAACGTATTGAAGTTGATATAAAGCCATGGCGGCATAACGGCAGTGCATTTGGAAGAATTCCGTAATCTTATACTTAGGTATGAAGTCGATTTTCTTGTATAAGTTAAGAAGGTTAGGTTTAACTAATGAGTTGTCTCGAAGAACTGTCCTGTTATGCTAACAGCGCAGCCTTAAATACCCTCTCGTCTAATGGTTTTCAGGTGTTGTTGTTATTGTTGCGCGCAGTGATCTTATGCGCTTTATTATACCGTTGCTGGGTTACCTAACTAACCCAAGCGCATGGTGAAGTTGTTGTTAGGCAAGCGATGAACTCGTGCGCCGAATTGGGCTTTTGGCGGGCTGCTTGGCTAGCCTATGCACACGGTAGAGCTATTGCTGGGCGGCTTAGACTGCATACACATGCGCGAGGTGTTGCTGTTGTTGGGTGGTGATAGAATTACGCGCTATCCTGCGTCGTTGCGATGTTGCTAGGCAAACACATAGGTAAGGTTAATTGCCTGCGCAGTGTTCTTAAGCGCCGGACTGTTCCGTTGTTGGACAGCTTAGAAAACATATGCGCGAGGTGTTGATGTTGCTAAGCGCCACTGTCGAAAGGTTGCGTGGTGATGACATACGCTAAGCTGTGTTGTTGCAATGCTGCATTCGAGCGCAATATAATAACTCCTCCCCCTCTTAAATACGGAACGTCCCTGATCCGACGGGTTTTTTTGTTTTAACTAACGTAATAATGTAATCCAATTTCTGCTTACCCACTGACTTTTAAATATTAAGTTATTTTTCTGACAACGTTGGCATGTAAATATATGTACATTTTTATACAAAATTCTTAAGCAATATATATTTGAAAATTACGTTTTCCGCATACATACATATGTACGTTCACAATTAATAGTATGTCATGTTCCTTTCGAATCTTATATCGTTTGAGTCAAAATAAGCAATTTTACAAAAAAATATAATACAATAGTAAAAATTCAGTTTTTACTTAACCTAGTGATTTTGAGAGAAATTGTTTTGCAACATTTTTTTAAGAATTTTCTGTTGAAAATGATGTTTTCCGTATACATATGTACGTTTACAATTAATAGTATGTCATGTTCATTTTGAATCTTATATCGTTTGAGTCAAAATAAGAAATTTTACAAAAAAATATAATACATAGTAAAAATTCAGTAATTACTTAACCTAGTGATTTAGAGAGAAATTGTTTTGCAACATTTTTTTAAGAATTTTCTGTTGAAAATGATGTTTTCCGTATACATATGTACGTTTACAATTAATAGTATGTCATGTTCATTTTGAATCTTATATCGTTTGAGTCAAAATAAGAAATTTTACAAAAAAATATAATACAATAGTAAAAATTCAGTTATTACTTAACCTAGTGATTTAGAGAGAAATTTTTTTTTTAAGAATTTTCTGTTGAAAATGATGTTTTCCGTATACATATGTACGTTTACTACGAATCGTGTATGGTTTCCATTTTGTACCTTATGTTGTTTAGCAAAACTAACTATTTTGCAAAAACTAAAACAACCATATCAGTTCAATTTTGCTTAACCTAATGACTTGGAAATATTTACTTATGTTCTTATAACTCATAGAAATTTAAATTTTTCTACACAATTTAAATAATGTTCTGTTGGATATTTTCCGTACATTTACATACGTACTTTTGTAGCTTGTAACTTAACAAAGATAAGTATTTCACAAAAAATTAAGTAACATCTTCAGGAATTAAATGAATTTATTAAGTTTTAAGCAAAATAAGCATAAATTATTAATGCAATTTCCTTATCAAATGATTTTGCTCTTTTATAATTTTACTTGCGATTGTTGTATTTTTACATAGCATGTTTTTCATTTTTGTAGTTAACCTTTAATAATATTTCCTTTTAATTAAATAAATTTCTAGTATCGTTGGTAGAAGTAGTTGAATTCTTTGAAAAATTAAAAAAAAAGTATGAAGTCCTTAAACAGAACTTGCAGAAATATTTTTCATGAACAATTTGACTTGTCGATTTGTGATGGTGAACATCAGCGTATATTATCTTTGTGTACTTTTTTACCATTTATTAACACGATTGTTCCTAAATCCTTCTGTACGACGTTTTCAACGTAAATCTTATTTAATTTATTTCCAAGTCGTTTATTGCGGCGAATGTAAACTTTTTCACCTTCTTTAAACGTCCTTTGGTCAACTTTAGATTTTTTAATAATATTTTCTTAAGCAGTATGTAGTGCTACCTTAATTGAGTCTAGGTGATCTTTTGAAAAATTATTTATTATATCTATCGGTTTGGCATCGACGGTGGAATGTATTGAGTTGTTATACTTATGCGTTGCAAGTAAGATTAATTCTTTAATATCCGTTATGTTTTGTTCTGCTTTTATACATCGTGCGATTTCTGCCAAGGTAGAATGCGTTCTATCTATTTGGCCATTACTTTAACTATGCAAGGTTGGTATAAAAAATTGCTCGATTCCGAATTGATCTTTCAACAAATTGACTACTGTATTCGATTGAAAGGATTTTTCATTATCGGAAACAATTAACTTCGTTTTTCTAAACTTGTTTAGTACGATTAGCAGTGCACTTTTTATATCAATTGTTGATCTGGAATCGATCGGAATTGTGACTGTGAATTTAGAAAATTTATCTATACAGGTAAAGAAATGAAATCTGTCTACAGAAAATATATCCATGTGAAGGATTTGTCCGGGATATTCTGGTATTGGTGTTCTGCCTACTTCTGTTTTTGGTGGGTGTCTATTGTATTTGTTTTCCAAACATGTTCTACAATTCTTGGCTATTGTTGTTAAAGTCTTCTTAGTTTCTGGAAAAAAATATTCTGAAATCAATTGTTTGTAGTTCTCTTGGATTGAGCGGTGAGCTCTATTATGTTCCATGGTAGCAGCCTCGATTTGATCTTCTTTTTTGATCAGATCTATTACTAATTTTTCGGTGTGCACGAATTTTACACCTGGAAAGTTTGACAGAAGTAATGATTGTACTCGGCCTAAAGTCTCAAGTTCACAATAGATTCCATTAACTACGTTTGGATTTATCTTTTCCCGTATGGTTTGTAAAAGAAATTCTGCGCTTTTAAAATTTATGGTATGTCTAATGAGTTTTTGAAATAAAATTTTCGTAGACTTGCTGTTAACTTCGGATGGTAAGAGTACTAATTGGGCTTTAAATTGGTTGACAGATTTTTGATGCTTTTTATTACACCTGAAAGAGAAATCTCGCTGTGAGCCGTTGATATTGAGTCGTCAAGGTTGTGAATGTACTGGCGTGAAAGTGCGTCGGCCACTTTGTTCTCTTTGCCAGGTTTATAGAAGTATTTTGGTGCAAACGAGTTATAAATGCAGTCCACCTTTTAATTTTTGAATTAGGATTTCTATCCGATATGGCAAACGTCAATGGTTGATGGTCCGTGTAAATGTGAATGTTTTTGATACCGTACAAATAATGCCTTAACTTTTGAAAGGCCCAAACTATTGCCAGAAGTTCGCGTTCGTTCGTGGCGTAGTTTTCCTCTGTTTTAGATAAAGTACGAGATATCATTGTTATCGGCTTACCATTTTGGAAAAGTACAGCACCTAAGGCGACGGAAGAAGCATCTGTGGTTATTTCGAATGGCTTAGTGTAATCTGGATGTTGAAGAAGGACATCTTCTGAAGCCAAAATACTCTTAAGCTTATTAAAGGCAGCGATTGCATCTTCGTCGAGTGATATATTAATTTTTTTAGAATGCCTACTATTAACATGGCCATTTTCACCTCTTAAATATTTTGTAAGGGGTTTAGATATATGGGCATAGTCCTTTATAAATCTGCGGTAATAACCGGAAAGACCCAAAAACGAACGTAAGGATGATTTCGGCTCTTGATAATTTAGGATTGCCTCGACTTTGCTGGGGCATGTTCGGATACCTTTGTATGAGACGCTGAAACCTAAGAATTCGACTTCCTCTTTTAAAAATTTGGTTTTCTCTAAGGACACTCGCATTCCTGCTCCCTCAATTTTTTTTAATATGGAATCAACGTGTTTATAGTGTGAATTTTCATCAGAAGAGAAAACTATGATGTCATCAACGTAAACATGGCATATTTTCCCAATATCTTCCCGTTAAAACGTCATCTATGGCCCTCTGGAATATGCTTGGTGCATTTTTTAAGCCAAAGGGCAATCGACAAAATTCATACTTGCCGTTGTTTACGCTGAAAGCTGTTTTGCACCTATCTTTTTCTGAAAGGCAAATCTGATGAAAGCCAGACTTCAGATCGAGTGTGGTAAATAATTTCGATTTTCCCAAATTTGAAAGTATTACGCTAGTGTCTGGGATCGGGTATTTATCCGATATAGTTTGTTCATTTAGCTTTCGAAAATCGATGACCATTCTTAAATTTTGTTTCCCTTCATCGTCTAAGCCCTTTTTCGAAACTACATGAACAGGTGAGTTATAGGGTGAGTATGATTTTCTAATTATGCCATCTTTAAGTAGAGATTCTATTTCCTTGTTTATAAAATTTGCCGCGGATATTGGGTAAGGGAAGCTTCTTGAATAAATGGGATTGTCGGTTATAGTATCTATTGTTGCTATTACGTTTGTGTTATATGGAAGTGATCTATTAGGATTCGCAAATGCATTAAAGTTACGTTTAATAAGTGTTTCTATACTGCAAGGCATTTCTATTGTCATGTTTACTTGTTGACACTGAAAAAAGTTGAGAATCTTTTTTCCATTTTTATGGAAAATGAGTCCAGCTTTTGTGTCAATTATGGCATGGATATCTTTCAATAAATCATATCCGATGATTCCATCAAAAGAATCTAATTGCGGTAAGATATAAAAGGTGTCCGTTGTTCCTATAATATTGACTTTACATTTTTCGGAAATTTTATTTACCCCATTTATAGATTTTAGATGAAAGGGGTCATTTATTTTGGTTATACCTTTCAGGAATTTATATTTCTTTATATAGTTTCTCGCTGTTCCCGTGTCTATTAAGATATTAAGAACTTGCCCGTTCGGTAAAGTTCGAGTTATGAACGGCAAGTTAGACTTTAGCCTAAAAAATTTACTTCATCTAGCAATTGATTTTCAAAGGGATATGGCTGGTGTCGTTCTTCGAATTCCGTACCTTCCCCTTCACAGAAGTAAGGTTCATTTTCCATGGCATTGATCCGTTGGACTTTATGCAAAGGGGCCTGTATAGAAATTTTATTACTCTGAACATGAGGTCTCTTATGAAAGCTGTATTCTTGTTGAGGTTAGAAAGGTTGTAGGTTTGTTGCCGTGACCGCTGCTGGAATGAATTCGACATATTTCCTCGTTGCATTGGTTGTTGTGGGAAATCACGATTTGACTGAACAGCAGGGTTGTTTCTGAACTGTGGATATCTCCTGAAATAAGAGCTTCCCTCATCAACCTCCATGGGGATGGAATTTTGTACTGAACCATTTTGAATTGTTTGATTCCGTTGAAGGACTGTGTTAGTAAAATTGGAAGAAAAAGGTGTAGTTGGATAAACTGGTGGCAATCTTCCAGTCGCATATGTATGTGCAAATTGGTACCTTTCCCGATTGTGCTGCAACTCTTGTGCTGCGGCAAGGGCGCTGGGTAAGTCTGATGGGTTCGCTGAAAATAGAGTGTCACAAAGTGGACGTCTGAGGTCAGAAATGAAGACTCTCAACGCATTTTCCCTTGCCTTCTCGTTGAATGCATTGGTGAGCCCCTCATTGCCACTGTATTTCATAATATTTTTGTTCACTATCAGTGTAAGTTGCCTATCAACCGCGTCATAATACTCGTTTATAGACATTTTTCCCTGCCTCAACGTATTGAGTTGATTTTCTAATATGTGAAGGGGTCGCTTATCTGCATATAATTGATCTAGTCTAGAAATTATTGCGTTAAAATTATGTGGCGTGTTAAACGCACTAAGATTTTCGTTAGCTGCAGATGTTATTTTGTTGCGTAAAATACCCATCGCGATATAATACGACTCGGATCCTTCATTATAATAACTTAACGCGAACTTCGCCGCTTCTCTCCATGCTGGATATTCTGAAATTTTACCTCTAAATTCTGGTAGAGATTTGATTAAACTCAGATCGGTATTGGTACTTTGTACACCTTCGACAATCATTACAGGCCTGGCTACCTCTATTTTTTGAGGTAAAATGCTCTGAATTGTCTGAGTTAAATCCGCAATCTGTCTATTGAAATGTTGATGGACTACTTCTACCGCCGATTCAACTAAACTCATAACAGTACTTTGATCCATTTTTTTGTATAAGCTTACAAACGGTATGCTGACTATTAAAGAAATAATTTTACTAAATACAAGAAATTGTTAAATACATACATATATCTACACTTAAATGTCATAAATATTCGTGTTTGCGAAACCTCTGGAATTTTACGGCAACCCACGGATGTTCTATTGTAGTTTTCTACTAATTAATGTTGTCCTCTTTGTTGTTGATACGATGATACGTTGATGCCCAAAATTGAGGTTTGAGTTCTTTTTTGAAATTCTCATATTGTTTTTAGAGTTTCTTAATTTTTGCAACTTTTAAGGTTAATTATAAGTTCTTCTAATTATTACACGCTTTTTCGTTTTCACTCAGTTTCAAATATTTTTGTTGCTTTTTTCAGCTTCTTATTTGGTCACTAGATATTTAACTAACACTTTGCAAGATAGCTATTTTCAGATTTTTTTTAACGTTTTTTATTTTGTTTTTAATGAGCAGTTCTAAATATCCACAGTCTTCTCCAATTTTCACTTAGTTCATCCACTAGTATTTATTTTGTAAAATATTTTGGTTTTCCTCCTTTTTTTTTATCAAACTTTAAGTGATTAATTTTGTTCACGTCTACCGCAAAATTTATTTAAGCTCACACAAATTTCAAACACATTTGTTCTTCTTTTTTTTAAGGATATTATAAACGTTTTTATAAAGATTTTTTTTGTTTAAAATCGCTAAATATTTGTGGGCACGATTTTATATCCTTTATATAAGGATTTATTTTTATGTTCGTTCCCGTAAGTTGGGCGCCAGTTAAGCAGGTTAGGTTTAACTAATGAGTTGTCTCGAAGAACTGTCCTGTTATGCTAACAGCGCAGCCTTAAATACCCTCTCGTCTAATGGTTTTCAGGTGTTGTTGTTATTGTTGCGCGCAGTGATCTTATGTGCTTTATTATACCGTTGCTGGGTTACCTAACTAACCCAAGCGCATGGTGAAGTTGTTGTTAGGCAAGCGATGAACTCGTGCGCCGAGTTGGGCTTTTGGTGGGCTGCTTGGCTAGCCTATGCACACGGTAGAGCTGTTGCTGGGCGGCTTAGACTGCATACACATGCGCGAGGTGTTGCTGTTGTTGGGTGGTGATAGAATTACGCGCTATCCTGCGTCGTTTCGATGTTGCTAGGCAAACACATAGGTAAGGTTAATTGCCTGCGCAGTGTTCTTAAGCGCCGGACTGTTCCGTTGTTGGACAGCTTAGAAAACATTTGCGCGAGGTGTTGATGTTGCTAAGCGCCACTGTCGAAAAGTTGCGTGGTGATGACATACGCTAAGCTGTGTTGTTGCAATGCAGCATTCGAGCGCAATATAATAACTTATATAAACATTTAGGAAGCGATATCGAAATGCTTCAAATCATTAGTTTAACATATTTAAGTTAATTAACCTTCTTTAACGTATTGAAGTTGATATAAAAGCCATGGCGGCATAACGGCAGTGCATTTAGAAGAATTCCGTAATCTTACATTTAGGTATAAAGTCGATTTTGTTGTATATACACATTTAGCAATCGATATCGAGATGCTTCAACTCATAAGCTAAACATATTAAATGAATCATTTGTTTAACATTATAAGTTAAAAAACATTTTTTAGCTTACTGAAGTCTACATAACGCCTTAACGGTATAACGGCTGTGCATTTGGAAGAATTCCGTAATCTTATATTTAGGTATAAAGTCGATTTTCTTGTATATACACATTTAGCAATCGATATCGAAATGCTTCAAATCATAAGTTTAACATATTTAAGTTAATTAATCCTCTTTGTCTTACTGAAGTCTACAAAAGCTTTAACGGCATAACGGCAGTGCATTTGGAAGAGTTCCGAAATCTTATATTTAGGTATAAAGTCGATTTTGTTGTATATACGCATTTAGCAATCGATAACGAAATGCTTCAAGTCATTAGTTTAACATATTTAAGTTAACATATTTAAGTTAATTAACCTTCTTTATCTTACTGAAGTTTACATAAAGCCATAACGGTATAACGGCAGTGCATTTGGAAGAAATCCGTAAACTTCTATTTAGGTATAAAGTCGATTTTGTTGTATATACACATTTAGCAATCGATATCGAGATGCTTCAACTCATTAGTTTAACATATTTAAGTTAATAAACCTTTTTTAAAAAAGTGAAGTTGGCATAAATCCATGGCGGCATAACGGTAGTGCATGTAGAAGAATTCCGTTATCTTATATTTAGGTATAAAGTCGATTTTCTTGTATATACACATTTAGCAATCGATATCGAAATGCTTCAAATCATTAGTTTAACATATTTAAGCTAATTAACCTTCTTTAACGTATTGAAGTTGATTTAAAGCCATGGCGGGATAACGGCAGTGCATTTAGAAGAATTCCGTAATCTTATATTTAGGTATAAATTTTCTTTTATATACACATTTAGCAATCGATAACGAAATGCTTCAAATCATTAGTTTAACATATTTAAGTTAATTAACGTTCTTTATCTTACTGAAGTTTACATAAAGCCATAACGGTATAACGGCAGTGCATTTCGAAGAATTCCGTAATCTTATATTTAGGTATAAAGTCGATTTTGTTGTATATACACATTTAGCAATCGATATCGAGATGCTTCAACTCATTAAATTTAACATATTAAGTTAATAAACATTTTTAAGCTTACTGAAGTCTACATAAAGCCTTAACGGTATAACGGCAGTGCATTTAGAAGAATTCCGTTATCTTATATTTAGGTATAAATTCGATCTTCTTGTATATACACATTTAGCAAGCGATATCGAAATGCTTCGACTCATTAGCTTAACATATTTAAGTTAATAAACCTTCTTTAACGATCTGAATTTGGCATATAGCCACGGCGGTATTGCGGCAGTGCATTTAGAAGAATTCCGTAATCTTCTATTTAGGTATAAAGTCGATTTTCTTGTATATACACATTAAGCAAGCGATACCGAATTGCTTCAAATCATTAGTTTAACATATTTAAGTTAATTAACCTTCTTTAACGTATTGAAGTTGATTTAAAGCCATGGCGGGATAACGGCAGTGCATTTAGAAGAATTCCGTAATCTTATATTTAGGTATAAAGTCGATTTTCTTTTATATACACAGTTAGCAATCGATAACGAAATGCTTCAAATCATTAGTTTAACATATTTAAGTAAATTAACCTTCTTTCTCTGACTGAAGTTTACATAAAGCCATAACGGTATAACGGCAGTGCCTTGGGGAGAATTCCGTAATCTTATATTTAGGTATAATTCGATTTTGTTGTATATACACATTTAGCAATCGATATCGAGATGCTTCAACTCATTAGTTTAACATATTAAGTTAATAAACATTTTTTAGCTTACTGAAGTCTACATAAAGCCTTAACGGTATAACGGCAGTGCATTTAGAAGAATTCCGATATCTTATATTTAGGTATAAATTCGATCTTCTTGTATATACACATTTAGCAAGCGATATCGAAATGCTTCGACTCATTAGCTTAACATATTTAAGTTAATAAACCTTCTTTAACGATCTGAATTTGGCATATAGCCACGGCGGTATTACGGCAGTGCATTTAGAAGAATTCCGTAATCTTCTATTTAGGTATAAAGTCGATTTTCTTGTATTTACATATTAAGCAATCGATATCGAAATGCTTCAAATCATTAGTTTAACATATTTAAGTTAATTAACCCTCTCTATCTTACTGAATTCTACATAAAGCCTTAACGGCATAACGGCAGTGCATTTAAAAGAATTCCGTTATCTTATATTTAGGTATAAAGTCGATTTTGTTGTATATACACATTTAGCAAGCGATATCGAAATGCTTCAACTCATTAGTTTAACATATTTAAGTTAATAAACCTTCTTTAACGAACTGAAGTTAGCAAAAAGCCATGGCGGCATAAAGGCAGTGCATGTAGAAGAATTCCGTTATCTTATATTTAGGTATAAAGTCGATTTTCTTGTATATACACATTTAGCAGGCGATATCGAAATGCTTCAAATCATTAGTTTATCATATTTAAGTTAATTAACCCTCTTTATCTTACTGAAGTCTACAAAAGCCTTAACGGCATAACGGCAGTGCATTTCGAAGAATTCCATAATCTTATATTTAGGTATAAAGTCGATTTTCTTGTATATACTCATTTAGCAAGCGATATCGAAATGCTTCAAATCATTTGTCTAACATATTTAAGTAAATTAATCCTCTTTTTCTTACTGAAGTCTACAAAAGCCTTAACGGCATAACGGCAGTGCATTTAGAAGAATTACGTAGTCTTATATTTAGGTATGAATTCGATTTTATTGTATATACTCATTTAGCAGTCGATATCGAAATGCTTCAAATAATTAGTGTAACATATTTAAGTAATAAATCTTCTTTAACGTATTGAAGGTGATACAAAGCCATGACGGCATAACGACAGTACATTTGGAAGAATTCCGTAATCTTATATTTAGGTATAAAGTCGATTTTCTTGTATATACACATTTAGCAATCGATATCGAAATGCTTCAAATCATTAGTTTAACATATTTAAGTAAATTAGTCCTCTTTTTCTTACTGAAGTCTACAAAAGCCTTAACGGCATAACGGCAGTGCATTTGGAAGAGTTCCGTAATCTTATATTTAGGTATTAAGTAGATTTTGTTGTATATACGCATTTAGCAATCGACATCGAAATGCTTCAAGTCATGCGTTTAACATATTTAAGATAATTAACCCTCTTTATCTTACTGAAGTCTACAAAAGCCTTAACGGCATAACGGCAGTGCATTAAGAAGAATTCCGTAAACCTCTATTTAGGTATAAAGTCGATTTTTTTGTATATACTCATCCATATCGAAATGCTTCGAATCATTAGTTTAACATATTTAAGTTAATTAACCCTCTTTATTTTACTGAAGTCTACAAACGCCATAACGGCATAACGGCAGTGCATTTCGAAGAATTCCGTAATCTTATATTTAGGTATAAAGTCGATTTTCTTGTATATACTCATTTAGCAATCGATATCGAAATGCTTCAAATCATTAGTTTAACATATTTAAGTTAATTAACCTTCTTTAAGGTAATTAAGGTGATATAAAGCCATGGCAGCATAACGACAGTGCATTTCGAAGAATTCCGTAATCTTATATTTAGGTATATAGTCGATTTTCTTGTATTTACACATTTAGCAATCGATATCGAAATGCCTCAAATCATTAGTTTAACATATTTAAGTTAATTAACCTTCTTTAAGGTAATGAAGGTCATATAAAGCCATGGCAGCATAACGACAGTGCATTTAGAAGAATTCCGTAATCTTATATTTAGGTATTAAGTCGATTTTCTTGTATATACCATTTAGCAATCGATATCGAAAAGCTTCAAATAACTAGTTTACATATTTAAGTTAATATAACCTTCTTTAACTATGAAGTTGACATAAAGCCATAACGGCATAACGGCAGTTATTTGATGAATTCCGTAATCTTATATTTAGGTATAAAGTCGATTTCTTGTATATACACATTTAGCAATCGATATCGAAATGCTTCAAATCATTAGTTTAACATATTTAAGTTAATTAACCTTCTTTAACGTACTGAAATTGATATAAAGCCATAACGGCATAACGGGAGTGTATTTCGAGAATTCCGTAATCTTTATTTAGGTATAAAGTCGACTTTCTTGTATATACTCATTTAGCAATCGATATCGAAATGCTTCAAATCATTAGTTTAATATATTTAAGTTAATAAAGCTTCTTTAACGTACTGAAGTGACATAAAGCCATAACGGCATAACGGCAGTGCATTTCGAAGAATTCCGTAATCTTATATTTAGGTATAAAGTCGATTTTCTTGTATATACACATTTAGCAATCGATATCGAAAATGCTTCAAATCATTAGTTTAACATATTTAAGTTAATTAACCTTCTTTAACGTACTGAAGTTACATAAAGCCATAACGGCATAACAGGCAGTGCATTTGAAGAATTCCGTAATCTTATATTTAGGTATAAAGTCGATTTTCTTGTATATACACATTTAGCAATCGATATCGAAATGCTTCAAATCATTAGTTTAAATATTTAAGTTAATAAACCTTCTTTAACGACTGAAGTTGCATAAAGCCATGACGGCATAACGGCAGTGCATGTAGAAGAATTCCGTTATCTTATATTTAGGTATAAAGTCGATTTTCTTGTATATACACATTTAGCAATCGATATCGAATGCTTCAAATCATTAGTTTAACATATTTAAGTTAATATACCTTCTTTACTACTGAAGTTTACATAAAGCCATAACGGCATAACGCAGTGCATTGGAAGAATTCCGTATCTTATATTTAGGTATAAAGTCGATTTTCTTGTATATACACATTTAGCAATCGATATCGAGATGCTTCAAATAATTAGTTTAACATATTTAAGTTAATAAACCTTCTTAACGACTGAAGTTGCATATAGCCATGACGGCATAACGGCAGTGCATTTAGAAGAATTCCGTTATCTTATATTTAGGTATAAAGTCGATTTTCTTGTATATACACATTTAGCAATCGATATCGAAATGCTTCAAATCATTAGTTTAAAATATTTAAGTTAATAAACCTTCTTTAACGAACTGAAGTGGCATAAACCATGACGGCATAACGGCAGTGCATTAGAAGAATTCCGTTACTTATATTTAGTATAAAGTCGATTTTCTTGTATATACACATTTAGCAATCGATATCGAAATGCTTCAAATCATTAGTTTACATATTTAAGTTAATTAGCCTTCTTTAACGTAATGAAGTGATATAAACCATGGCGGCATAACGACAGTACATTTGGAAGAATTCCGTAGTCTTATATTTAGGTATAAAGTCGATTTTCTTGTATATATGCATTAAGCAATCGATATCGAAATGCTTCAAATAATGGGTTTTAAAATATTTAAGTTAATAAACCTTCTTCAACGAACTGAACATAAATCCACACGGCATAACGGCAGTGCATTTAGAAGAAATTTCCCTTATCTTATATTTTAAAGTATAAAGTCGATTTTCTTGCATATACACATTTAGCAATCGATATCGAAATGCTTCAAATCATTAGTTAAACATATTTAAGTTAATTAGCCTTCTTTAACGTAATGAATGTGATATAAAGCCATGGCGGCATAACGACAGTACATGTGGAAGAATTCCGTAAT
Source organism: Bactrocera correcta (assembly GCA_027475135.1). Classification (NCBI taxonomy): domain Eukaryota; kingdom Metazoa; phylum Arthropoda; class Insecta; order Diptera; family Tephritidae; genus Bactrocera; species Bactrocera correcta. Next base: position 19,435 of record JAPZAG010002007.1, read on the forward strand.
CTTATATTTAGGTATAAAGTCGATTTGCTTGTATATACACATTTTGCAATCGATATCAAAATGCTTCAAATAACTGGTTTAGCATATTTAAGTTAATTAACCTTCTTTATCTTACTGAAGTTTAACGGCAGTATATGTGGCAGAATTCCGCAATCTTATATTTAGGTATACAGTCGATTTTGTTGTACATACACATTTAGCAATCGATATCGAAATGCTTCAAATCATTAGTTTAACATATTTAATTTAATAAACTTTCTTTACCGTAATGAAGGTTATATAAAGCCATGGCGGCATAACGACAGTGCATGTAGAAGAATTCCGTAATCTTATATTTAGGTATATATTCGATTTTCTTGTATTTACACATTATACATTTATCATTAGTTTAACATATTTAAGTTAATTAACATTCTTTAACGTAATGAAGGTGATATAAAGCCATGGCGGCATAACGACAGTGCGTTTAGAAAAATTCCGTAAGCTTATATTTAGGTATAAGTTCGATTTTGTTGTATATAGGCATTTAGCAATCGATATCGAAATGCTTCATATAACTGGTTTAGCATATTTAGGTTAATTAACCCCCTCTATCTTACTGAAGTTTACATAAAGCCATAACGGCATAACGGCAGTATGTTTGGGTGAATTCCGTAATCTTTTATTTTGGTATAAAATCGATTTTCTTGTACATACACATTTAGTAATCAATATCGAAATGCTTCAAATCAATCGTTTAGCATATTTAAGTAAATTAACCTTCTTAAACGTACTGAAATTTATATAAAGCCATAAGGGCATAACGGCAGTGTATTTCGAAGAATTCCGTAATCTTATATTTAGATATAAAGCCGAATTTGTTGTATATACGCATTTAGCAATCGATATCGAAATGCTTCAAATAACTGGTTTAGCATGGTTAATTAACCTTTTTTTATCTTATTGAAGTTTACATAAAGCCATAACGGCATTATATTTGGGTGAATTCCGTAAGCTTTTATTTAGGTATAAAATCGATTTTCTTGTACATACACATTTAGCAATCGATATCGAAATGCTTCAAATAACTGGTTTAGCATATTTAGGTTAATTAACCCCCTCTATCTTACCGAAGTTTACATAAAGCCATAACAGCATAACGGCAGTGCATTTTGAAGAATTACGTTATCTTATATTTAGGTATAAAGTCGATTTTCTTGTATATACGCATTTAGCAATCGATATCGACGTGCTTCAAATCATTACCTTAACATATTTAAGTTAGTAAACCTTCTTTAACGCTCTGAAGTCTTCATAAAGCCTTAACCGTATAACTGCAGTGCATTTAGAAGAATTCCGTAATGCTTCAAATCATTAGTTTAATATATTAAAGTTAATAAAGCTTCTTTAACGCACTGAAGTTAACATAAAGCTATGGCGGCATAACGGCAGTGCATGTAGAAGAATTCCGTAATCTTATATTTAGGTATAAAGTCGATTTTCCTGTATATAATCATTTAGCAATCGATATCGAAATGCTTTAAATCATTAGTTTAATATATTAAAGTTAAGAAAGCTTCTTTAACGCACTGAAGTTAACATAAAGCCATGGCGGCATAACGGCAGTGCATGTAGAAGAACTCCGTAATCTTATATATAGGTATAAAGTCGATTTTCTTGTATATACACATTAAGCAATCGATATCGAAAAACTTCAAATCATTAGTTTAACATATTTAAGTTAATTAACCTTCATTAACGTAATGAAGGTGATATAAAGCCATGGCGGCATAACGACAATGCATTTAAAAAAATTCCGTAATCTTATATTTAGGTATAAAGTCGATTTTCTTGTATATACACATTTAGCAATCGATATCGAAATGCTTCAAATCATTAGTTTAACATACTTAAGTTAATAAACCTTCTTTCACGCACTGACGTCTTCATAAGGCCTTAGCGGTATAACTGCAGTGCATTTAGAAGAATTCCGTATTCTTATATTTAGGTATAAAGTCGATTTTGTTGTATATACACATTTAGCAAGCGATATCGAGATGCTTCAACTCATTAGTTTAACATATTTGAGTTAATAAACCTTCTTTAACAAACTGAAGTTGGCATAAATCCATGGCGGCATAACGGCAGTGCATGTAGAAGAATTCCGTTATCTTATATTTAGGTTTAAAGTCGATTTTCTTGTATATACACATTTAGCAATCGATATCGAAATGCTTCAAATCATTAGTTTAACATATCTAAGTTAATAAACATTCTTTAACGCACTGAAGTCTACATAAAGCCTTAAGGGTATAACTGCAGTGCATTCAGAAGAAATCCGTTATCTTATATTTAGGTATAAATTCGATTTTCTTGTATATACACATTTAGCAAGCGATATCGAATTGCTTCAAATCATTAGTTTAACATATTTAAGTTAATTAACCTTCTTTAACGTACTGAAGTTGATATAAAGCCATGGCGGTATAACGGCAGTGCATTGAGAAGAATTCCGTAATCTTATATTTATGTATAAAAACGATTTTCTTTTATATACACATTTAGCAATCGATAACGAAATGCTTCAAATCATTAGTTTAACATATTTAAGTTAATTAACCTTCTTTATCTTACTGAAGTTTACATAAAGCCATAACGGTATAACGGCAGTGCATTGGGAAGAATTCCGTAATCTTATATTTAGTTATAAAGTCGATTTTGTTGTATATACACATTTAGCAACCGATATCGAGATGCTTCGACTCATCAGCTTAACATATTTAAGTTAATAAATCTTTTTTAACGATCTGAATTTGGCATATAGCCACGGAGGTATTACGGCAGTGCATTTGGAAGAATTCCGCAATCTTCTATTTAGGTATGAAGTCGATTTTCTTGTATTTACATATTAAGCAATCGATATCGAATTGCTTTAAATCATTAGTTTAATATATTTAAGTTAATTAACCCTCTCTATCTTACTGAATTCTACATAAAGCCTTAACGGCATAACGGCAGTGCATTTTAAAGAATTCCGTTATCTTATATTTAGGTATAAAGTCGATTTTCTTGTATATAAACATTTAGCAATCGATATCGAAATGGTTCAAATCATTAGTTTAACATATCTAAGTTAATAAACGTTCTTTAACGCACTGAAGTCTACATAAAGCCTTAAGGGTATAACTGCAGTGCATTCAGAAGAATTACGTTATCTTATATTTAGGTATAAAGTCGATTTTCTTGTATATACGCATTTAGCAATCGATATCGACGTGCTTCAAATCATTAGTTTAACATATTTAAGTTAATAAACCTTCTTTAACGCACTGAAGTCTTCATAAA
>JAPZAG010002008.1:0-22752 GCA_027475135.1 Bactrocera correcta
ATGCACTACCGTTATACCGTTAAGGCTTTATGTAGACTTTAGTAAGCTAAAAAATGTTTATTATCTTAATATGTTAAACAAATGATTTGAAGCATTTCGATATCGATAGCTAAATATGTATATAAAAGAAAATCGACTTTATACGTAAATATAAGATTATGGAATTCTTCCACATCCACTGCCGTTATGCCATCTTCAGGTCGTTTAAGAAGGTTTATTAACTTAAATATTTTAAACTAATGAGTTGAAGCATTTCGATATCGATTGCTAAATGTGTATATACAAGAAAATCGAATTTATACCTAAATATAAGATAACGGATTTCTTCTAAATGCACTGCCGTTATGCCGTTATGGCTTTATGTAGACTTCAGTGAGTTAAAGAAGGTTCATTAACTTAAATATGTTAAACTAATGGTTTGAAGCATTTCGATATCGATTGCTTAATGCATATATACAAGAAAATCGACTTTATACCTAAATATAAGACTACGGAATTCTTCCAAAGGTACTGTCGTTATGCCGCCATGGCTCTTTATCAACTTCAATACGTTAAAAAAGGTTAATTAACTTAAATATGTTAAACTAATGGTTTGAAGCATTTCGATATCGACTGCTAAATGTGTAAATACAAGAAAATCGACTTTACACCTAAATATAAAATTATAACATTACGGAATTCTTCTAAATGCACTGCCGTTATACCGTTAAGGCTTTATGTAGACTTCAGTGCGTTTTAGAAGGTTTATTAACTTAAATATTTTAAACTAATGATTTGAAGCATTTCGATATCGATTGCTAAATGTGTATATACAAGAAAATCGACTTTATACCTAAATATAAGATTACGGAATTCTTCCAAATGTACTGTCGTTATGCCGCCATGGCTTTGTATCAACTTCAATACGTTAAAGAAGGTTAATTATTTTAAATATGTTAAACTAATGGTTTGAAGCATTTCGATATCGACTGCTAAATGTGTAAATACAAGAAAATCGACTTTACACCTAAATATAAAATTATAACATTACGGAATTCTTATAAATGCACTGCCGTTATACCGTTAAGGCTTTATGTAGACTTCAGTAAGCTAAAAAATGTTTATTAACTTAATATGTTAAACTAATGATTTGAAGCATTTCGATATCGATTGCTAAATGTGTATATACAAGAAAATCGACTTTATACCTAAATATAAGATAACGGAATTCTTCTAAATGCACTGCCGTTATGCCGTTAAGGCTTTATGTAGACTTCAGTGAGTTAAAGAAGGTTTATTAACTTAAATATGTTAAACTAATGGTTTGAAGCATTTCGATATCGATTGCTTAATGCATATATACAAGAAAATCGACTTTATACCTAAATATAAAATTATAACATTATGGAATTCTTCTAACTGCACTGCCGTTATGCCATTAGGGCTTTATGTAGACTTAAGTGCGTTAAAGAAGGTTTATTAACTTAAATATGTTAAACTAATGATTTGAAGCATTTCGATATCGATTGCTAAATGTGTATACAAGAAAATCGAATTTATACCTAAATATAAGATTACGGAATTCTTCTACATCCACTACCGTTATGCTAACTTCAGATCCTAAATATAAGATTACGGAATTCTTCCAAATGTACTGTCATTATGCCGCCATGGCTTTGTAACAACCTTAATACGTTAAAGAAGGCTAATTATTTTAAATATGTTAAACTAATGGTTTGAAGCATTTTGATATCGCTTGCTAAATGAATATATACAAGAAAGTCGAATTTATGCCTAAATATAAGATAACGGTATTCTTCTAAATGTAGTGCAGTTATACCGTCAAGGCTTTATGTAGACTTCAGTGCGTTTTAGAAGGTTTATTAACTTAAATATGTTAAACTAATGAGTTGAAGCATTTCGATATCGATTGCGAAATGTGTATATACAAGAAAATCGATTTTATATCTAAATAAAAGATTACGGAATTCACCCAAATATACTGCCGTTTTGCCGTTATGGCTTTATTTAAACTTCAGTAAGATAAAGAAGTTTAATTAACCTAATTATGCTAAACCAGTTATTTGCAGATTTTCGATATAGATTGCTAAATGTGTAAATCCAAGAAAATCGACTTTACACCTTAATATAAAATTATAACATTACGGAATTTTTCTAAATGCACTGCCGTTATACCGTTAAGGCTTTATGTAGACTTCAGTGAGTTAAAGAAGGTTTATTAACTTAAATATGTTAAACTAATGGTTTGAAGCATTTCGATATCGATTGCTTAATGCATATATACAAGAAAATCGACTTTATACCTAAATATAAAATTATAACATTATGGAATTCTTCTAACTGCACTGCCGTTATGCCATTAGGGCTTTATGTAGACTTAAGTGCGTTAAAGAAGGTTTATTAACTTAAATATGTTAAACTAATGATTTGAAGCATTTCGATATCGATAGCTAAATATGTATATACAAGAAAATCGACTTTATACCTAAATATAAGATTATGGAATTCTGCTACGTGCACTGCAGTTATGCCTCCATGGCTATATGCCCACTTCAGTTTGTTAAAGAAGGTTTATTAACTTAAATATGTTAAACTAATGATTTGAAACATTTCGATATCGATTGCTAAATGTGTATATACAAGAAAATCGAATTTATACCTAAATATAAGATAACGGAATTCTTCTAAATGTACTGCCGTTATGCCATTAGGGCTTTATGTAGACTTAAGTGCGTTAAAGAAGGTTTATTAACTTAAATATGTTAAACTAATGATTTGAAGCATTTCGATATCGATTGCTAAATGTGTATATACAAGAAAATCGAATTCATACCTAAATATAAGATTGCGTAATTCTTCTAAATGCACTGCCGTTATGCCGTTATGGCTTTATATTAACTTCAGTTCGTTAAAGAAGGTTAATTAACTTAAATATGTTAAACTAATGGTTTGAAGCATTTTGATATCGACTGCAAAATGTGTAAATACAAGAAAATCGACTTTACACCTAAATATAAAATTATAACATTACGGAATTCTTATAAATGCACTGCCGTTATGCCGTTAAGGCTTTATGTAGACTTCAGTAAGCTAAAAAATGTTTATTAACTTAAATATGTTAAACTAATGATTTGAAGCATTTCGATATCGATTGCTTAATGCATATATACAAGAAAATCGACTTTATACCTAAATATAAGATTACGGAATTCTTCCAAATGTACTGTCATTATGCCGCCATGGCTTTGTATCAACTTCAATACGTTAAAGAAGGTTAATTATTTTAAATATGTTAAACTAATGGTTTGAAGCATTTTGATATCGACTGCAAAATGTGTAAATACAAGAAAATCGACTTTACACCTAAATATAAAATTATAACATTACGGAATTCTTATAAATGCACTGCCGTTATACCGTTAAGGCTTTATGTAGACTTCAGTAAGCTAAAAAATGTTTATTAACTTAATATGTTAAACTAATGATTTGAAGCATTTCGATATCGATAGCTAAATATGTATATACTAGAAAATCGACTTTATACCTAAATATAAAATTATGACATTATGGAATTCTTCTAGCTGCACTGCCGTTATGCCATTAGGGCTTTACGTAGACTTAAGTGCGTTAAAGAAGGTTTATTAACTTAAATATGTTAAACTAATGATTTGAAGCATTTCGATATCGATTGCTAAATGTGTATACAAGAACATCGAATTTATACCTAAATTAAGATTACGGAATTCTTCCAAATGTACTGTCATTATGCCGCCATGGCTTTGTATCAACTTCAATACGTTAAAGAAGGTTAATTATTTTAAATATGTTAAACTAATGGTTTGAAGCATTTTGATATCGACTGCAAAATGTGTAAATACAAGAAAATCGACTTTACACCTAAATATAAAACTATAACATTACGGAATTCTTCTAAATGCACTGCCGTTATGCCGTTAAGGATTTATGTAGACCTCAGTGAGTTAAAGAAGGTTTATTAACTTAAATATGTTAAACTAATGGTTTGAAGCATTTCGATATCGATTGCTGAATGCATATATACAAGAAAATCGACTTTATACCTAATTATAAAATTATAACATTATGGAATTCTTCTAGCTGCACTGCCGTTATGCCATTAGGGCTTTATGTAGACTTAAGTGCGTTAAAGAAGGTTTATTAACTTAAATATGTTAAACTAATGATTTGAAGCATTTCGATATCGATTGCTAAATGTGTATACAAGAACATCGAATTTATACCTAAATTAAGATTACGGAATTCTTCCAAATGTACTATCATTATGCCGCCAGGGCTTTGTATCAACTTCAATACGTTAAAGAAGGTTTATTAACTTAAATATTTTAAACCAGTTATTTGAAGCATTTCGATATCGAATGCTTAATGCATATATACAAGAAAATCGACTTTATACCTAAATATAATACTACGGAATTCTTCCAAATGTACTGTCGTTATGGCTTTATATCAACTTCAATACGTTAAAGAAGGTTAATTAACTTAAATATGTTAAACTAATGATTTGAAGCATTTCGATATCGCTTGCCAAATATGTATATACAAGAAAATCGAATTTATACCTAAATATAAGATAACGGAATTTTTCTAAATGCACTGCAGTTATGCCTCCATGGCTATATGCCTACTGCAGATCGTTAAAGAAGGTTAATTAACTTAAATATGTTAAACCAATGATTTGAAGCATTTCGATATCGCTTGCTAAATGTGTATATACAAGAAAATCGACTTTATACCTAAATATAAAATTATAACATTATGGAATTCTTCTAAATGCACTGCCGTTATGCCACTAGGGCTTTATGTAGACTTAAGTGCGTTAAAGAAGGTTTATTAACTTAAATATGTTAAACTAATGATTTGAAGCATTTCGATATCGATAGCTAAATATGTATATATGTACAAGAAAATCGACTTTATACCTAAATATAAGATTATGGAATTCTTCTACGTGCACTGCAGTTATGCCTTCATGGCTATATGCCCACTTCAGATCGTTTAAGAAGGTTTATTAACTTAAATATGTTAAACTAATGAGCTGAAGCATTTCGATATCGATTGCTAAATGTGTATATACAAGAAAATCGACTTTATACCTAAATATAAGATTACGGAATTCTTCCAAATGTACTGTCATTATGCCGCCATGGCTTTGTATCAACTTCAATACGTTAAAGAAGGTTAATTATTTTAAATATGTTAAACTAATGGTTTGAAGCATTTTGATATCGCTTGCTAAATGAATATATACAAGAAAGTCGAACTTATGCCTTAATATAAGATAACGGTATTCTTCTAAATGCAGTGCAGTTATACCGTCAAGGCTTTATGTAGACTTCATTGCGTTAAAGAAGGTTTATTTACTTAAATATTTTAAACTAATGATTTGAAGCATTTCGATATCGATTGCTAAATGTGTATATACAAGAAAATCGACTTTATACCTAAATATAAGATTACGGAATTCTTCCAAATGTACTGTCGTTATGTCCGCCATGGCTTTGTATCAACTTCAATACGTTAAAGAAGGTTAATTATTTTAAATATGTTAAACTAATGATTTGAAGCATTTCGATATCGACTGCTAAATGTGTAAATACAAGAAAATCGACTTTACACCTAAATATAAAATTATAACATTACGGAATTCTTATAAATGCACTGCCGTTATACCGTTAAGGCTTTATGTAGACTTCAGTAAGCTAAAAAATGTTTATTAACTTAACATGTTAAACTAATGATTTGAAGCATTTCGATATCGATTGCTAAATGTATATGTACAAGAAAATCGACTTTATACCTAAATATAAGATAACGGAATTCTTCTAAATGCACTGCCGTTATGCCGTTAAGGCTTTATGTAGACTTCAGTGAGTTAAAGAAGGTTTATTAACTTAAATATGTTAAACTAATGGTTTGAAGTATTTCGATATCGATTTCTTAATGCATATATACAAGAAAATCGACTTTATACCTAAATATAAAATTATAACATTATGGAATTCTTCTAACTGCACTGCCGTTATGCCATTAGGGCTTTATGTAGACTTAAGTGCGTTAAAGAAGGTTTATTAACTTAAATATGTTAAACTAATGATTTGAAGCATTTCGATATCGATTGCTAAATGTGTATACAAGAAAATCGAATTTATACCTAAATATAAGATTACGGAATTCTTCTACATCCACTACCGTTATGCCAACTTCAGATCGTTAAAGAAGGTTTATTAACTTAAATATGTTAAACTAATGAGTTGAAGCATTTCGATATCGATTGCGAAATGTGTATATACAAGAAAATCGATTTTATATCTAAATGAAAGATTACGGAATTCACCCAAATATACTGCCGTTTTGCCGTTATGGCTTTATTTAAACTTCAGTAAGATAAAGAAGTTTAATTAATCTAATTATGCTAAACCAGTTATTTGCAGATTTTCGATATAGATTGCTAAATGTGTAAATCCAAGAAAATCGACTTTACACCTTAATATAAAATTATAACATTACGGAATTCTTCTAAATGCACTGCCGTTATACCGTTAAGGCTTTATGTAGACTTCAGTAAGCTAAAAAATGTTTATTAACCTAATATGTTAAACTAATGATTGGAAGCATTTCGATATCGATAGCTAAATATGTATATACAAGAAAATCGACTTTATACCTAAATATAAGATTATGGAATTCTTCTACGTGCACTGCAGTTATGCCTCCATTGCTATATGCCCACTTCAGATCGTTAAAGAAGGTTTATTAACTTAAATATGTTAAACCAGTTATTTGAAGCATTTCGATATCGAATGCTTAATGCATATATACAAGAAAATCGACTTTATACCTAAATATAAGACTACGGAATTCTTCCAAATGTACTGTCGTTATGGCTTTATATCAACTTCAATACGTTAAAGAAGGTTCATTAACTTAAATATGTTAAACTAATGATTTGAAGCATTTCGATATCGCTTGCCAAATATGTATATACAAGAAAATCGAATTTATACCTAAATATAAGATAACGGAATTTTTCTAAATGCACTGCCGTTATGCCGTTAAGGCTTTATGTAGACTTCAGTAAGCTAAAATATGTTTATTAACTTAAATATGTTAAACTAATGATTTGAAGCATTTCGATATCGATTGCTAAATGTGTATATACAAGAAAATCGACTTTATACCTAAATATAAGATTACGGAATTCTTCCAAATGTACTGTCATTATGCCGCCATGGCTTTGTATCAACTTCAATACGTTAAAGAAGGTTAATTATTTTAAATATGTTAAACTGATGGTTTGAGGCATTTTGATATCGCTTGCTAAATGAATATATACAAGAAAGTCGAATTTATACCTAAATATAAGATAACGGAATTCTTCTAAATGCAGTGCAGTTATACCGTCAAGGCTTTATGTAGACTTCAGTGCGTTAAAGAAGGTTTATTAACCTAAATATTTTAAACTAATGATTTGAAGCATTTCGATATCGATTGCTAAATGTGTATATACAAGAAAATCGACTTTATACCTAAATACAAGATTACGGAATTCTTCCAAATGTACTGTCGTTATGCCGCCATGGCTGTGTATCAACTTCAATACGTTAAAGAAGGTTTATTATTTTAAATATGTTAAACTAATGGTTTGAAGCATTTCGATATCGACTGCTAAATGTGTATTTTATTTTTATTTATTTATTTAGAAGAGAAATAAATATAAATAGTTATTCCACTTATATATATGTAAAGCACTGGCTGCTAGGGCCTTCGGCTTGATTAATATTTACAGATTAAGTTATTACCTTTTTTTTACTTACGACTAAAGCAACTTAAATATTAGTTTGTACTTCAGTTTCTTATATATTAAATAATTAATTTACATATGTGCATATATTTTACAAAGAGATTAATGTTATTGTCATCTGTCCGATCGAGTAAGTCAGATGGTTTGTTGTTACCAAAAATCAAGACTCTTTGTTGTTGTACGTGTGCGCAGTGATCGAGGATATGAAGTATTGTGAAATCTTCCGAGCCACATAAAGAGCATATGGGTTTGCTTGTACCATTCAACAGGTGGCTATGTGTCGCAAGTGTATGTCCAATCCTTATGCGTGTGTATGTTTTTATCTTTTTACATGTGGTTGTATTGGAATAATGTGGTTTTTGGCCTAATGGATTAGCAAGTTTATAATAGTGGTTATAGTGTCTCCAATCGTTTAGACAACAGACCGATATATGTTGTTTAACGTATTTCCTAATATCCTTTGTGGTGAAGTATCCTGACGTATGCAAAGGTTCTTTGTTTGCTTCTTTCGCTCGTTTGTCAGCCATTTCGTTTCCTTGAATTCCTGTGTGTCCAGGTATCCACATAATTTTGATAATATTTTTGTGTTGAAAAATAAGGTTTTTTATTTTTGTAATCAGGTAGGAATCATTTGATTGGTTAAAAATGGCATCTATGGCGGATTTACTGTCGCTGCAAATAATAGCTTTCTTTCCATTACTAGCGGCAAAACGAACCGCTTCCAATATTGCAGCTGTTTCGGCTGTAAATACCGAGCAGTACGAAGGCAAAACAAACGCAGCTAGGGTGACACCGTTCTTGTTTGTCAAAGCAAATGAGGTGCAGGTATCACTTTTAGATCCGTCTGTAAATATAAATTCCCAATCATTTCTATAAGGTTGAATAGTTTCTTTATATAGCTGAGCATATTCCATGTTACTGGTAAATTGCTTGCGATATTGTTGTGTAACACTGATGCAACTTGAAGATATTGTCATGGAAGGCGGAATTATTGAAGGTTCAACCACTGTAGGGCACGTAATTATCCCGAGTTCCTTGGAAATGGTTAGACAACGCATTATGGTGGTGGGTTTGTTGTATCTGCGTGGACATTGGAGAGTGCTATTTACATTCTGAGTGTTAACTCGTTTCTGCATAGTAGCAACTTTGGAATGAGTAGCTGTGTGTTATGTATGGTCCTTCGCTGAATATCTGGTAACCCGGATTCTTTTAAAATAGCTTTGATTGGTGATGTTGGGAAGGCACGAATGCTCCTTCTCGCTGCCGCATGGTAAGGTGCATTTAAGAGTTTGATGTGAGTTTTGGCACAGTGTCCGTATATTGCAAGTCCATAGTCAATTTTTGATAACAATAACGCTCTTGTCACATTAATGAGAGTGTTTGGGTGACACAAACAATTTTTTGATGATAAGTACTTTATAATGTTTAGTCTTAAAAATAAGTTTGATCGAATATATTTACAATGTTCTTTATAAGAAAGAGTCTTATCAAATATTAAGCCTAGAATTTTTAAGGTATGAGTGTGGGGAATTTGTGTATTTAAAAAGGTTAAGGTAGGAAATGAGCATTTATGTTTTCTACAAATATGAAATGTGGAGCTTTTGTTTAATGAAATTTTTACACCTGAAATTTCGGACCATTTGTTGACATCATTTAAAATTTTTATAAATGCATGACTAACTTGTCTTAAGTCTTTGATTTTTGTAAAGATCACGATGTCATCTGCGTAGATAAAGTGTTTTATTTGTGGGTTAGTGCTAATTATGGAACTGACTTTATTAAACGCAATGATGAAGAGAGTTGCCGAGAGTGGTGAACCCTGGGGTATACCATTGTTCAACTTGAAAACCTGTGATTGGCATTTATTGGCACATACGATAAATTTTCGTTGATATAAGAAAGATTTTATAATGTTAAACATTTTGTTTCCAATTTTCCATTGCTTAAGTTCACTGAGTACCATGTGAGCTCCAACCCTGTCGAAAGCTTTTTCTAAATCCAGGCTTAGAACTGAAACGTGATTACGGGATGTCAAGTTAGTGGAAGCGAAGTGTTCAAAGTGTAACAGGGGGTCTATTACTCCTAATCCTTTTTGAAACCCGAATTGGTGCGGACTTATGAGTCGATTTACTTTTGCATACCACATCAGTCTCGAGGAAATTATTTTTTCTAATGTCTTGGACATACAGGGTAAAAGGGAAATGGGTCTGTAGTTCTCGATGCAGGAAGAAGGTTTATTAGGTTTAAGGATGGGAATGACTAAGGAAACTTTCCATTGTTGAGGATATATACCAGAGTTTAGTATTTTATTATAGAGGTTCACTAGCCTTTGTTTAAACGAGGATGGGAGATTTTTTAAGATGGGATAGGATATTTTGTCTGCACCGGGTGTTTTTCCTTTTAAGGTCGAAAGTGTCGTATCGAATTCGTTAAGTGTAATATCAGCTTCAATATGAAGTGCATTTGGAGACGGTGACGAGTTAGAGTAGGTTTCATTTTCTATTCGTTTTTTAATTGCGTTAAATGTAGGAGGAAAGTTTGTTTCAGAGCAATATGTAAATAGGTCCTGTAGGCGTGTTAATGTGGGATATACTGAATCTGTGTGTGGATCCTGTTAGCATTTTTATATCGGACCATATTTGTTTCAGCTTCGTATTTGGGTTTATATTGGCTGTTATATTTTCTAATGATTGCCTTTTAGCCAACCTTAACTCCTTTCTAAAGTTAGCATTAGCCTTTTTATATTCAATTAAATTATCGTCAGTTCTATTGTGTTTGAATGTTGCCCACAAAGACTTTTTCCTATTTCAGAGAATAGATAATAGATTAGACCAATACGGTAATCTTGCTGAAAACCTTTGGGTGTTATTTTGAGGAATGGTTAAATGAGCTGCGGAACGAATAATAGTCTTAATAGCAGATGCTTCAGCATTTACGTTTTCTCTAGAGCTCTTAGTATTGGATAAACTTGTAGAAATATTGATGAATTTTTCCCAGTCTGCCTTTTCGGTTAGAAATTTGGATCTTGGCTTAACATTGTACGTTTTAGGGATGGAGAGGGATGTGACTATGGGAAAGTGATCGCTACTGTGGAGGTCATCGATTGTATGAGAAAGGAGTTTGGGTGCTATTGTGGATGAAGGGCCCGGATAATGTCGGGATGTGTGAAGGTGTTATGTGTAGAGAAGTGAGTTGCTTTACCATCGTTTAGCACGATAAGATCATTTGAAATGACTAAATCTTCAATGATTTCGCCCCTTTTATTCACTGTCGAAGATCCTTTACAATGATAATTGGAGTAGTAAACTGATTTATGATATTTACGAGTTCTCTATAAGTAAAATTTTGATGAGGTGGTATGTAGCAATTAATAATTGTAAATTTGAATCCAATTTCTATTTCAATAGCTAAACAAGAAATGTTGCTGACGATTGGAATTTGCTTATGATTTACAGATTTCTTGACGAAAACTGCAATTCCTTGTTTGGCGTATAAGTTTTGTGGGCTATTGTGGAAATAGCTATGGTATTTATTAGGTGGGTATACCTTTTTATTGTAAGGGGTGTGGGTTTCTTGGAGTGAAATAATTTCCGGACAAAATTCATTAATAAGGATATTTAAATCAGGGTAGTTATTAAGTAAGCCATTTATATTCCACTGTAAAATTCGCATTATTTACTCTATCATTTCATTATCTGTTGTCAGAGCGGGGAGTATTGTAGGTTGAGGTGAGTATATTGTAGGTGTTGTTAGTATAGGAGCTGTAAGGTGAGAAAGCAATGATGAGATCATTGCGTGGGCTTGAGAGTCATCGACTGATACTGTTGTTGTTGTGTTTGCTATATTTGCTGTGGTGAAATTGTTTTCGGTTATTTCTTTTTCTTGTGTTTTTTGATACATATTGTTGGTAGGTTTGTTGTTTGTAATAGAAGGAATATTTTCTGTAGAAGAGAATTTTGAGAGTTTGTTATTTTCTTTAAAGTTGTTGGTAGTATTTTTAGCTATACTAGCGAATGTAGCAGAGTTTTCACTGAGTGCAGGAGTGAACTGGGTTTTTTGTATTTTTATTGCTTCTCGCATGGAGCACTTTTTGTCAGTTTTTATTGTTATTATTTGTTTCATTTGTATAAATTTGGGACATGTTTTGTCAGAAGATGCGTGATTACCTGAACAGTTTATGCAAAAGGAGCGAGTGCAAGGGGATGGTTGGTGAGGGGGGAGAGCGCACTTGTCTCAAACAGCGACTTTAGTACATCGTTTTGTTGTATGACCTAAAAGTTGGCAGTTTTTGCACCTCATAGGGTTTGGATAGTATGGCCTTACCTTAGTTGTGTACCACGACACTTCAATTTTTTCAGGTAGGTGATATTTATCAAAGGTCAGGAGAACGACTCCACTAGGTACTGGCTTTTGATTAATGTATTTAGGGAATTTGAAAATTGATACAACTCCTTGTGGTTTTACGTGTTCAATGATTTCATCGTCTGAGATTTCGTTGAGGCATGGTGCGTAAATTGTTCCTTTTGTGTAGTTAAGGTTGTTGTGAAGTTTTATTTCTACATCACATATGCCATATAAAGTTTTCGTTGATATGAATTTTTGAGCTATGTTGTTATTTTTAACTAATAATAAAAGTTTTCCGTCTCTAAGTTCTGATATGCTTATTATTTCGGTGCTTATATTTTTTAACGCTTTGTGCACAGCAAAACACGAATATTTGTTTATGGGTTTTTGAGAATTCGTTGCACTTAGCACTAAATATCTTGGGTTATCTTTTGTTGTTGGAGGAAGGCTTGGGAAATCGTTATTGGGAAATGCTTGAATTTTTTTTCTTTTTGATTTAGGACTTGTTGATAACAGAGAGAACCTGTTATCACCAAGAGAGTGTCCCCATGGGGGCATGTTTCTTGTTGTTCACTATACTATAATATATACACTCTTTAACAGGCGCTTTAAATGAAAGTTATTGGAGTTAGAATGCACTTACGAAAAAGGTGTGGGAGAATAGCAAAAAACCACCAATAGCACAAAAACACAACCGTTCGCTCTGGGTGTCAGTCGATGACTGTGCTAAATGTGTAAATCCAAGAAAATCGACTTTCCACCTTAATATAAAATTATAACATTACGGAATTCTTCTAAATGCACTGCCGTTATACCGTTAAGGCTTTATGTAGACTTCAGTAAGCTAAAAAATGCTTATTAACTTAATATGTTAAACTAATGATTTGAAGCATTTCGATATCGATAGCTAAATATGTATATACAAGAAAATCGACTTTATACCTAAATATAAGAATATGGAATTCTTCTACGTGCACTGCAGTTATGCCTCCATGGCTATATGCCCACTTCAGATCGTTAAAGAAGGTTTATTAACTTAAATATGTTAAACTAATGATTTGAAGCATTTCGATATCGATTGCTAAATGTGTATATACAAGAAAATCGAATTCATACCTAAATATAAGATTGCGTAATTCTTCTAAATGCACTGCCGTTATGCCGTTATGGCTTTATATTAACTTCAATTCGTTAAAGAAGGTTTATTAACTTAAATATGTTAAACCAGTTATTTGAAGCATTTCGATATCGAATGCTTAATGCATATATACAAGAAAATCGACTTTATACCTAAATATAAGACTACGGAATTCTTCCAAATGTACTGTCGTTATGGCTTTATATCAACTTCAAAACAGTAAAGAAGGTTAATTAACTTAAATATGTTAAACTAATGATTTGAAGCATTTCGATATCGCTTGCCAAATATGTATATACAAGAAAATCGAATTTATACCTAAATATAAGATAACGGAATTTTTCTAAATGCACTGCCGTTATGCATTAACGCTTTATGTAGACTTCAGTGCGTTAAAGAAGGTTTATTAACTTAAACTTAAGGTTAATAGCCTTAAATATGTTAAACTATCGATTTGAAGCATTTCGTTATCGATTCCTAATGTGTATATACAAGAAAATCGAATTTATACCTAAATATAAGATTACGAATTTCTTCTAAATGCACTGCCGTTATGCCGCAATGGCTTTATATCAACTTCAATAAGCTAAAGAAGGTTAACTAACTTAAACATGTTAAACTAATGAGTTGAAGCATCTCGATATCGATTGCTAAATGTGTATATACAACAAAATCGAATTTATACCTAAACATAAGATTACGGAATTCTTCTACATGCACTATCGTTATGCCGCCATGGCTTTATGTTAACTTCAGTGCGTTAAAGAAGCTTTATTAACTTAAATATGTTAAAATAATGATTTGAAGTATTTCGATATCGATTGCTAAATGAGTATATACAAGAAAATCGACTTTATACCTAATTATAAGGTTACGTAATTCTTCTAAATGCACTGCCGTTATGCCGTTAAGGCTTTATGTAGACTTCAGTAAGATAAAGAGGGTTAATTAACTTAAATATGTTAAACTAATGATTTGAAGCATTTCGATATCGATTGATAAGTGTGTATATACAAGAAAATCGATTTTATACCTAGATATAAGATTACGGAATTCTTCTACGTGCACTGCCGTTATGCCGCCATGGCTTTATGTCACCTTCGGTAGGTTAAAAAAGGTAATTTAACTTAAATATGTTAAACTAATGATTTGAAGCATTTCGATATCGATTGCTAAATGTGCTAGTACAAGAAACCTGACTTTATACCTAAACATAGGATAACGGAATTCTTCCAAATGCACTGCCGTTAATCCGCCATGGCTTTATGTCAATTTCAGTTCGTTAAAGTAGGTTTGTTAACTTAAATATGTTAAACTAATGATTTGAAGCATTTCGATATCGATTGCTAAATGTGTATATACAAGAAAATCGACTTTATACCTAAACATAAGATTACGGAACTCTTCTAAATGCACTGCCGTTATGCCGTTATGGCTTTTTGTTAACTTCTGTTCGTTAAAGAAGGTTTATTAACTTTAATATGTTAAACTAATGATTTGAAGCATCTCGATATCGATTGCTAAATGTGTATATACAACAAAATCGAATTTATACCTAAACATAAGATTACGGAATTCTTCTACATGCACTATCGTTATGCCGCCATGGCTTTATGTTAACTTCAGTGCGTTAAAGAAGCTTTATTAACTTAAATATGTTAAAATAATGATTTGAAGATTTCGATATCGATTGCTAAATGGTATATACAAGAAAATCGACTTTATACCTAAAATAAGGTTACGGAATTTTTCTAAATGCACTGCCGTTATGCCGTTATGGCTTTTTGTTAACTTCTGTTCGTTAAAGAAGGTTTATTAACTTTAAAAATGTTAAAATAATGATTTGAAGCATTTCGATATCGATTCTAAATGTGTATTACAAAAAATCGACTTTTATACCTAAAATAAGATTACGGAATTTTTCCAAATGACTGCCCTTATGCCGATGGTTTTTTTTAACTTCTTTTTTTAAAAAAAGGTTTAAATTAATTTTAAAAATGTTAAACTAATTTTTTGAAGCATTTCGATATCGATTCTAAATGTGTAAATTTCAAAAAATCGACTTTTACCAAATATAAAATTTTAAATTACGGAATTTTTTCCAAATGACTGCCCTTATCCGTTTTGGTTTTGTAAACCCCAATTTGTAAAAAAATTTTTATTTTAAAAATGTTAAACTAATTTTTTGAAGCATTTCCATATCGATGCTAAATGTGTAAATACAACAAAATCGAATTTATACCTTTTAAAATAAATTACGGAATTTTTTCTAAAAGCACTGCCGTTATCCGTTAAGGCTTTATGTAGACCTTTATTAAATTTAAAAAATTTTTTTTAACTTAAAAATTTAAAATAAGGGTTTGAAGCATTTCCATATCGATTGTTTAAAAGGTATATACAAAAAATCGAATTTATACCTAAAATAAGATTACGGAATTCTTCTAAATGCACTGCCGTTATGCCGTTAAGGCTTTATGTAGACTTCAGGAAAATTTAAAAAGGGGGAAATTTAAATTAAATATTTAAAATAAGGTTTAAGCATTTCGATATCGATTGCTAAATGGTTTATACAAAAAATCGATTTTTTACCTAAATATAAAATTACGGAATTCTTCTAAATGCACCGCCGTTATGCCGAAGGCTTTATGTAAATTTTGGAAGGTTTAAAAAGGGGGAATTTTAATTTTAAAAATTTTTAAACTAATGATTTAAGCATTTGGGTATCGATTGCTAAATGTGTTTTTACAAAAAAATTTTTTTTTATACCTAAAATAAAATTAAAGGAATTCTTCCAAATGCACCGCCGTTAAACCGCCATGGCTTTATGTCAAATTTTGGGGGTTAAAGAAAGGGTTTTTTAATTTTAAAAATTTTTAAACTAATGATTTAAAACATTTGGGTATCGATTTCTAAATTTCTAATTTCAAAAAAATTTTTCTTTATACCTAAAATAAGGGTTAAAGGAATTCTTCCAAATTACTGCCCTTAAACCGCCATGGCTTTATTTCAACCCTTTAATTCGTTAAAATTGGTTTTTAACTTTAAAAATGTTAAACTAATGATTTAAAACATTTCGATATCGATTTCTAAATGGTAAATTCAAGAAAATCGACTTTATACCTTAAAAATAAGTTTTCGGAATTCTTCCAAAATTCACCCCGGTTTATTTATTAAATTAATTGGAAAAAAAAGTTAAAAATAATGATTTTAAGCATTTCAAAATCGATTGCTAAATGGTAAATTCAAGAAAATGAATTTATACCTTAAAAATAAGTTTTCGGAATTCTTCCAAATTACTGGGGTTTTTTAAAATTTTGTAAAACTAAATTTTGATTTTAAAGAAGGTTAAATTTATTTTAAAAAAAAAGTTTTTAAAAAAAATGGTTTGGAAAATTTTCCAAATGACTGCTTTTAAATGGTTTTTAAATACAAACAAAAGAATTTTATTTTAAAAATTTAAAAATTTTAAAAATTTCGGGTTTCTTTTAAATCAAAAAATGCCTTTTTAACCTTAAAATTTAAAATTTGGGTTTTTTCTAAAAAATGGGTTTATTAACTTTATGTTAAACTAAAAAAGATTTTAAATTTCAAAATTTTTTAAAAGGGCTAAATGTGTATATACAAGAAAATCGACTTTATACCTGAATATAAGATTACGGAATTCTTCTACATGGACTGCCGTTATGCCGCCATGGCTTTATATCAACTTCAATATGTTAAAGAAGGTTAAATAACTTAAATATGTTAAACCAATTATTTGAAACATTTCGATATCGATTGCTTAATGCATATATACAAGAAAATCGAATTTATACCTAAATATAAGATAACAGAATTCTTCTAAACGCACTGCCGTTAAGCCGTTAAGGCTTTATGTAGACTTCAGTAAGATAGAGGAGAATAATTAACTTAAATATGTTAAACTTATGATTTGAAGCATTTCGATATCGATTGCTAAATATGTAAATACAAGAAAATCGACTTTGTACCTAAATATAAGATTACGGAATTCTTTTAAATGCACTGCAGTTATACCGTTAAGGCTTTATGTAGACTTCAGTGCGTTAAAAAAGGTTTATTATAAATAACTTGAAAATGTAAAACTAATGATATAAGATTACGAATTTCTTCTAAATGCACTGCCGTTATGCCGCCATGGCTTTATATCAACTTCAATAAGTTAAAGAAGGTTAACTAACTTAAACATGTTAAACTAATGAGTTGAAGCATCTCGATATCGATTGCTAAATGTGTATATACAACAAAATCGAATTTATACCTAAACATAAGATTACGGAATTCTTCTACATGCACTATCGTTATGCCGCCATGGCTTTATGTTAACTTCAGTGCGTTAAAGAAGCTTTATTAACTTAAATATGTTAAAATAATGATTTGAAGTATTTCGATATCAATTGCTAAATGAGTATATACAAGAAAATCGACTTTATACCTAATTATAAGGTTACGTAATTCTTCTAAATGCACTGCCGTTATGCCGTTAAGGCTTTATGTAGACTTCAGTAAGATAAAGAGGGTTAATTACCTTAAATGTGTTAAAATAATGATTTGAAGCATTTCGATATCGATTGTAAATGTTTAATTTCAAGAAAATGATTTTTTACCTAAAATAAGGGTAAAGGAATTCTTCCAAATGCACTGCCGTTTTTCCGCCATGGCTTTATGTAACTTCAGTTCGTTAAAAAAGGTTTTTAACTTAAATATGTTAAACTAATGATTTGAAGCATTTCGATATCGATTGCTAAATGTGTAATTTCAAGAAAACCGACTTTTATACCTAAAATAAGGGTTAAAGGAATTCCTTTTAAATGCACTGCCGTTTTTCCGCCATGGCTTTATGCAACTTCAGTTCGTTAAAAAAGGTTTTTAACTTAAATATGTTAAACTAATGAATTTTAAGCATTTCGATATCGATTGCTAAATTGTATATACAAGAAAATCGACTTTTATACCTTAATATAAGATTACGGAATTTTTCTACATGCACTGCCGTTATGCCGCCATGGCTTTATGAAAATTCAGTGCGGTTAAAAAAGGTTTATTAACTTAAATATGTTAAACTAATGAATTTTAAGCTTTTTGATATCGATTGCTTTAAATAATTTTATACAAGAAAATCGACTTTATACCTTAAAAATTAAAAATTACGGAATTTTTCTACTGCACTGCCGTTATGCCGCCATGGCTTTAAGAAAATTCAGTGCGGTTAAAAAAGGTTTATTAACTTAAATATGTTAAACTAATGAATTTTAAGCTTTTTGATATCGATTGCTTAAAAGTTATATACGGGAAAAACGACTTTATACCTAAATATAAGATTACGGAATTTTTCTACTGCACTGCCGTTATGCCGCCATGGCTTTAAGAAAATTCAGTGCGGTTAAAAAAGGTTTATTAACTTAAATATGTTAAACAAAAGAATTTTAAGCATTTCGATATCGATTGCTAAATGGTATATCAAGAAAATCGAATTTATACCTAAATATAAGATTACGGAATTTTTCTAAATCACTGCCGTTTATGGCTTTATTTAACTTCAGTTCGGTTTAAAAAAGGTTTATTAACTTAAATATGTTAAACCAAAAAATTTGAAGCATTTCGATATCGATTGCAAATGGTATATCAAGAAAATCCAATTTATACCTAAATATAAGATTAAAGGAATTCTTCCAAATTTCCTTTTCCGATGGCTTTTATTAACTTCAATTCGTTAAAGGGAAATTTATTAATTTTTAAAAATGTTAAACCAATTTTTGAAGCATTTCGATATCGATTTCAAATGTGTATATACAAGAAAATCCACTTTATACCTAAATATAAGATAACGGAATTCTTCCAAATGACTGCCCTTATGCCGAAGGCTTTTTAACTTCAATAAGTTTAAAAAAGTTTATTAATTTTTAAAATGTTAAACTAATGGTTTGAAGCATTTCGATATCGATTTCTTAAAAGTGTATATACAAGAAAATCGACTTTATACCTAAATATAAGATAACGGAATTCTTCTAAATGCACTGCCGTTATGCCGTTAAGGCTTTATGTAGACTTCAGTAAGCTAAAAAAGTTTATTAACTTAATATGTTAAACTAATGATTTGAAGCATTTCGATATCGATTGCTTAAAAGTGTATATACAAAAAAATCGACTTTATACCTAAATATAAGATAACGGAATTCTTCTAAATGCACTGCCGTTATGCCGTTAAGGCTTTATGTAGACTTCAGTAAGCTAAAAAAGGTTTATTAACTTAAATATGTTAAACTAATGATTTGGAGCATTTCGATATCGATTGCTTAATGCATATATACAAGAAAATCGACTTTATACCTAAATATAAAACTACGGAATTCTTCCAAATGTACTGTCGTTATGCCGCCATGGCTGTTTATCAACTTCAATACGTAAAAGAAGGTTAATTAACTTAAATATGTTAAACTAATGATTTGAAGCATTTCGATATCGATTGCTAAATGTGTATATACAAGAAAATCGAATTTATACCTAAATATAAAATTATAACATTACGGAATTCTTCTAAATGCACTGCCGTTATGCAGTTAAGGCTTTATGTAGACTTCAGTAAGCTAAAAAATGTTTATTAACTTAATATGTTAAACTAATGATTTGAAGCATTTCGATATCGATATCTAAATGTGTATATACAAGAAAATAGACTTTATACCTAAATATAAGATTACGGAATTCTTCTACATCCACTGCCGTTATGCCATCTTCAGATCGTTAAAGAAGGTTTATTAACTTAAATATGTTAAACTAATGAGTTGAAGCATTTCGATATCGATTGCTAAATGTGTATATACAAGAAAATCGACTTTATACCTAAATATAAGATTACGGAATTCTTCCAAATGTACTGTCGTTATGCCGCCATGGCTTTGTATCAACTTCAATACGTTAAAGAAGGTTAATTATTTTAAATATGTTAAACTAATGGTTTGAAGCATTTCGATATCGATTGCTAAATGAGTATGTACAAGAAAATCGAATTCATACCTGAATATAAGATTACGTTATTATTCTAAATGCACTGCCGTTATGCCGTTATGGCTTTATATTAACTTCAGTTCGTTAAAGAAGGTTTATTAACTTAAATATGTTAAACCAGTTATTTGAAGCATTTCGATATCGAATACTTAATGCATATATACAAGAAAATCGACTTTATACCTAAATATAAGACTACGGAATTCTTCCAAATGTACTGTCGTTATGGCCTTATATCAACTTCAATACGTTAAAGAAGGTTAACTAACTTAAATATGTTAAACTAATGATTTGAAGCATTTCGATATCGCTTGCCAAATATGTATATACAAGAAAATCGAATTTATACCTAAATATAAGATAACGGAATTTTTCTAAATGCACTGCCGTTATGCCGTTAAGGCTTTATGTAGACTTCAGTAAGCTAAAAAATGTTTATTAACTTAAATATGTTAAACTAATGATTTGAAGCATTTCGATATCGATTGCTAAATGTGTATATACAAGAAAATCGACTTTATACCTAAATATAAGATTACGCAATTCTTCCAAATGTACTGTCATTATGCCGCCATGGCTTTGTATCAACTTCAATACGTTAAAGAAGGTTAATTATTTTAAATATGTTAAACTAATGGTTTGAAGCATTTTGATATCGCTTGCTAAATGAATATATACAAGAAAGTCGAATTTATACCTAAATACAAGATAACGGTATTCTTCTAAATGCAGTGCAGTTATACCGTCAAGGCTTTATGTAGACTTCAGTGCGTTAAAGAAGGTTTATTAACTTAATATGTTAAACTAATGATTTGAAGCATTTCGATATCGATTGCTAAATGTGTATATACAAGAAAATCAACTTTATACCTAAATATAAGATAACGGAATTCTTCTAAATGCACTGCCGTTATGCCGTTAAGGCTTTATGTAGACTTCAGTGAGTTAAAGAAGGTTTATTAACTTAAATATGTTAAACTAATGGTTGGAAGCATTTCGATATCGATTGCTTAATGCATATATACAAGAAAATCGACTTTATACCTAACTATAAAATTATAACATTATGGAATATTTCTAAATGCACTGCCGTTATGCCATTAGGGCTTTATGTAGACTTAAGTGCGTTAAAGAAGGTTTATTAACTTAAATATGTTAAACTAATGATTTGAAGCATTTCGATATCGATTGCTAAATGTGTATACAAGAAAATCGAATTTAGACCTAAATATAAGATTACGGAATTCTTCTACATCCACTACCGTTATGCCAACTTCAGATCGTTAAAGAAAGTTTATTAACTTAAATATGTTAAACTAATGAGTTGAAGCATTTCGATATCGATTGCTAAATGTGTATATACAAGAAAGTCGAATTTATACCTAAATACAAGATAACGGTATTCTTCTAAATGCAGTGCAGTTATACCGTCAAGGCTTTATGTAGACTTCAGTGCGTTAAAGAAGGTTTATTAACTTAATATGTTAAACTAATGATTTGAAGCATTTCGATATCGATTGCTAAATGTGTATATACAAGAAAATCAACTTTATACCTAAATATAAGATAACTGAATTCTTCTACATGCACTGCCGTTATGCCGCCATGGCTTTATGTAGACTTCAGTGCGTTAAAAAAGGTAATTTAACTTAAATATGTTAAACTAATGATTTGAAGCATTTCGATATCGATTGCTAAATGTGCTAGTACAAGAAACCTGACTTTATACCTAAACATAGGATAACGGAATTCTTCCAAATGCACTGCCGCTATTCCGCCATGGCTTTATGTCAACTTCAGTTCGTTAAAGTAGGTTTGTTAACTTAAATATGTTAAACTAATGATTTGAAGCATTTCGATATCGATTGCTAAATGTGTATATACAAGAAAATCGACTTTACATATACCTCAATATAAGATTACGGAATTCCTCTACATGCACTGCCGTTATGCCGCCATGGCTTTATGACAACTTCAGTGCGTTGAAGAAGGTTTATTAACTTAAATATGTTAAACTAATGAATTGAAGCATCTCGATATCGATTGCTAAATATGTATATACAAGAAAATCGACTTTATACCTAAATATAAGATTACGGAATTTTTCTACATGCACTGCCGTTATGCCGCCATGGCTTTATGTTAACTTCAGTGCGGTAAAGAAGCTTTATTAACTTAAATATGTTAAACTAATGATTTGAAGCTTTTCGATATCGATTGCTTAATGCATACATATATACAAGAAAATCGACTATATACCTAAATATAAGATTACGGAATTCTTCTACGTGCACTGCCGTTATGCCGCCATGGCTTTAAGACAACTTCAGTGCGTTGAAGAAGGTTTATTAACTTAAATATGTTAAACTAATGAATTGAAGCATCTCGATATCGATTGCTAAAT
>JAPZAG010002009.1:0-22751 GCA_027475135.1 Bactrocera correcta
ATAACGGAATTCTTCTAAATGCACTGCCGTTATGCCGTTATGGCTTTATGTATACTTCAGTGACTTAAAGAAGGTTTATTAACTTAGATATGTTAAACTAATGGTTTGAAGCATTTCGATATCGATTGCTTAATGCATATATACAAGAAAATCGACTTTATACCTAAATATAAGATTATGGAATTCTTCTACGTGCACTGCAGTTATGCCTCCATGGCTATATGCCCACTTCAGATGGTTTAAGAAGGTTTATTAACTTAAATATGTTAAACTAGTGAGCTGAAGCATTTCGGTATCGATTGCTAAATGTGTATATACAAGAAAATCGATTTCATACCTTAATAAAAGATTACGGAAATTACCCAAATATACTGCCGTTATGCCGTTATGGCTTTTGTAGAGAAGGTTAATTATTTAAATATGTTAAGCTAATGGTTTGCAGCATTTCGATATCGATTGCTAAATGTGTAAATACAAGAAAATGGACTTTATACCTAAATATAAAATTATAACATTATGGAATTCTTCTAAATGCACTGCAGTTATGCCATTAGGGCTTTATGTAGACTTAAGTGTGTTAAAGAAGGTTTATTAACTTAAATATATTAAACTAATGATCTAAAGCATTTCGATATCGATTGCTAAATGTGTATATACAAGAAAATCGAATTTATACCTAAATATAAGATAACGGAATTTTTCTAAATGCACTGCCGTTATGCCGTTAACGCTTTATGTAGACTTAAGTGCGTTAAAGAAAGTTTATTAACTTAAATATGTTAAACTAATGATTTGAAGCATTTCGATATCGATTGCTAAATGTGTATATACAAGAAAATCGACTTTATACTTAAATATAAGATTACGGAATTCTGCCAAATGTACTGTCGTTATGCCGCCATGGCTTTGTATAAACTTCGATACGTTAAAGAAGATTAATTATTTTAAATATGTTAAACTAATGGTTTGAATCATTTCGATATCGACTGCTAAATGTGTAAATACAAGAAAATCGACTTTATACCTAAATATAAAATTATAACATTACGGAATTCTTCTAAATGCACTGCCGTTATGCCATTAGGGCTTTATGTAGACTTAAGTGAGTTAAAGAAGATTTATTAACTTAAATATATTAAACTAATGGTTTGAAGCATTTCGATATCGATTGCTTAATGCATATATACAAGAAAATCGACTTTATACCTAAATATAAGACTACGGAATTGTTCCAACTGTACTGTCGTTATGCCGCCATGGCTCTTTATCAACTTCAATACTTTGAAGAAGGTTAATTAACTTAAATTTGTTAAACTAACGATTTGAAGCATTTCGATATCTCTTGCTAAATGTGTATATACAAGAAAATCGAATTTATACCTAAATATAAAATTATAACATTACGGAATTCTTCTAAATGCACTGCCGTTATACCGTTAAGGCTTTATGTAGACTTCAGTAAGCTAAAAATGTTTATTAACTTAATATGTTAAACTAATGATTTGAAGCATTTCGATATCGATATCCAAATGTATATATACAAGAAAATCGACCTTATACCTAAATATAAGATTACGGAATTCTTCTACATCCACTGCCGTTATGCCAACTTCAGATCGTTAAAGAAGGTTTATTAACTGAAATATGTTAAACTAATGAGTTGAAGCTTTTCGATATCGATTGCTAAATGTGTATATACAAAAAAATCGATTTTATACCTAAATAAAAGATTACGGAATTCACCCAAATATACTGCCGTTATGCCGTTATGGCTTTATTTAAACTTCAGTAAGATAAAGAGGGTTAATTAACCTAAATATGCTAAACCAGTTATTTGGAGATTTTCGATATATATTTCTAAATGTGTAAATCCAAGAAAATCGACTTTATACCTAAATATAAGATTACGGAATTCTTCCAAATGTACTGTCATTATGCCGCCATGGCTTTGTATCAACTTCAATACGTTAAAGAAGGTTAATTATTTTAAATATGTTAAACTGATGGTTGGAAGCATTTTGCTATCGCTTGCTAAATGAATATATACAAGAAAGTCGAATTTATACCTAAATATAAGATAACGGAATTCTTCTAAATGCAGTGCAGTTATACCGTCAAGGCTTTATGTAGACTTCAGTGCGTTAAAGAAGGTTTATTAACTTAAATATTTTAAACTTATGATTTGAAGCATTTCGATATCGATTGCTAAATGTGTATATACAAGAAAATCGACTTTATACCTAAATATAAGATTACGGAATTCTTCTAAATGTACTGTCGTTATGCCGCCATGGCTTTGTATCAACTTCAATAAGTTAAAGAAGGTTTATTATTTTAAATATGTTAAACTAATTGTTTGAAGCATTTCGATATCGACTGCTAAATGTGTAAATACAAGAAAATCGACTTTACACCTAAATATAAAATTATAACATTACGGAATTCTTCTAAATGCACTGCCGTTATACCGTTAAGGCTTTATGTAGACTTCAGTAAGCTAAAAAATGTTTATTAACTTAATATGTTAAACTAATGATTTGAAGCATTTCGATATCGATTGCTAAATGTGTATATACAAGAAAACCGACTTAATACCTAAACATAAGATAACGGAATTCTTCTAAATGCACTGCCGTTATGCCGTTAACGCTCTATGTAGACTTCAGTGCGTTAAAGAAGGTTTATTAACTTAAATATGTTAAACTAATGATTTGAAGCATTTCGATGTCGATTGCTAAATGTGTATATTCAAGAAAATCGACTTTATACCTAAATATAAGATTACGGAATTCTGCCAAATGTAGTGTCGTTATGCCGCCATGGCTTTGTATCAACTTCGATACGTTAAAGAAGTTTAATTATTTTAAATATGTTAAACTAATGGTTTGAATCATTTCGATATCGACTGCTAAATGTGTATATACAAGAAAATCGACTTTATACCTAAATATAAAATTATAACATTACGGAATTCTTCTAAATGCACTGCCGTTATACCGTTAAGGCTTTATGTAGACTTCAGTGCGTTAAAGAAGGTTTATTAACTTAAATATGTTAAACTAATGATTTGAAGCATTCCGGTATCGATTGCTAAATGTGTATATACAAGAAAATCGACTTTATACCTAAATATAAGACCACGGAATTCTTCCAAATGTACTGTCGTTATGGCTTTATATCAACTTCTATAAGTTAAAGAAGGTTAATTAACTTAAATATGTTAAACTAATGATTTGAAGCATTTCGATATCGCTTGCCAAATATGTGTATACAAGAAAATCGACTTTATACCTAAATATAAGACCACGGAATTCTTCCAAATGTACTGTCGTTATGGCTTTATATAAACTTCTATAAGTTAAAGAAGGTTAATTAACTTAAATATGTTAAACTAATGATTTGAAGCATTTCGATAAAGCTTGCCAAATATGTATATACAAGAAAATCGAATTTATACCTAAATATAAGATAACGGAATTTTTCTACATGCACTGCCGTTATGCCGTTAACGCTTTATGTAGACTTCAGTGCGTTAAAGAAGGTTTATTAACTTAAATATGTTAAACTAATGATTTGAAGCATTTCGATATCGATTGCTAAATGTGTATATACAAGAAAATCGACTTTATACCTAAATATAAGACCACGGAATTCTTCCAAATGTACTGTCGTTATGGCTTTATATCAACTTCTATAAGCTAAAGAAGGTTAATTAACTTAAATATGTTAAACTAATGATTTGAAGCATTTCGATATCGCTTGCCAAATATGTATATACAAGAAAATCGAATTTATACCTAAATATAAGATAAAGGAATTTTTCTAAATGCACTGCCGTTATGCCGTTAACGCTTTATGTAGACTTCAGTGCGTTAAAGAAGGCTTATTAACTTCAATATTTTAAACCTATGATTTGAAGCATTTCGATATCGATTGCTTAATGTGTATATACAAGAAAATCGACTTTATACCTAAATATAAGATTACGGAATTCTTCAAAATGTACTGTCGTTATGCCGCCATGGCTTTGTATCAACTTCAATACGTTAAAGAAGGTTAATTATTTTAAATATGTTAAACTAATGGTTTGAAGCATTTCGATATCGACTGCTAAATGTACAAATACAAGAAAATCGACTTTACACCTAAATATAAAATTATAACATTACGGAATTCTTCTAAATGCAGTGCCGTTATGCCGTTAAGGCTTTATGTAGACTTCCGTGAGTTAAAGAAGGTTAATTAACTTAAATATGTTAAACTAATGATTTGAAGCATTTCGATATCCATAGCTAAATATGTATATACAAGAAAATCGACTTTATACCTAAATATAAGATTATGGAATTCTTCTACGTGCACTGCAGTTATGCCTCCATGGCTATATGCCCACTTCAGATCGTTAAAGAAGGTTAATTAACTTAAATATGTTAAACTAATGTATTGAAGAATTCGATATCGCTTGCTAAATGTGTATATACAAGAAAATCGAATTTATACCTAAATATAAGATAACGGAATTTTTCTAAATGCACTCTCGTTATGCCGTTAACGCTCTATGTAGACTTAAGTGCGTTAAAGAAAGTTTATTAACTTAAATATGTTAAACTTATGATTTGAAGCATTTCGATATCGATTGCTAAATGTGTATATACAAGAAAATCGACTTTATACCTAAATATAAGATTACGGAATTCTGCCAAATGTACTGTCGTTATGCCGCCATGGCTTTGTATCAACTTCGATACGTTAAAGAAGATTAATTATTTTAAATATGTTAAACTAATGGTTTGAATCATTTCGATATCGACTGCTAAATGTGTATATACAAGAAAATCGAATTTATACCTAAATATAAGATTACGGAATTCTTCTAAATGCACTGCCGTTATGCCGATATAGCTTTATGTAGACTTCAGTGAGTTCAGATCGTCAAAGAAGGTTTATTAACTTAAATATGTTAAACTTATGAGTTGAAGCATTTCGATATCGATTGCTAAATGTGTATATACAAGAAAATCGACTTTATACCTAAATATAAAATTATAACATTATGGAATTCTTCTAAATGCACTGCCGTTATGCCATTAGGGCTTTATGTAGACTTAAGTGAGTTAAAGAAGATTTATTAACTTAAATATATTAAACTAATGGTTTGAAGCATTTCGATATCGATTGCTTAATGCATATATACAAGAAAATCGACTTTATACCTAAATATAAGACTACGGAATTGTTCCAACTGTACTGTCGTTACGCCGCCATGGCTCTTTATCAACTTCAATACGTTGAAGAAGGTTAATTAACTTAAATTTGTTAAACTAATGATTTGAAGCATTTCGATATCTCTTGCTAAATGTGTATATACAAGAAAATCGAATTTATACCTAAATATAAAATTATAACATTACGGAATTCTTCTAAATGCACTGCCGTTATACCGTTAAGGCTTTATGTAGACTTCAGTAAGCTAAAAATGTTTATTAACTTAATATGTTAAACTAATGATTTGAAGCATTTCGATATCGATATCTAAATGTATATATACAAGAAAATCGATTTTATACCTAAATATAAGATTACGGAATTCTTCTACATCCACTGCCGTTATGCCAACTTCAGATCGTTAAAGAAGGTTTATTAACTTAAATATGTTAAACTAATGAGTTGAAGCATTTCGATATCGATTGCTAAATGTGTGTGTACAAAAAAATCGATTTTATACCTAAATAAAAGATTACGGAATTCACCCAAATATACTGCCGTTATGCCGTTATGGCTTTATTTAAACTTCAGTAAGATAAAGAAGGTTAATTAACCTAAATATGCTAAACCAGTTATTTGAAGATTTTCGTTATATATTTCTAAATGTGTAAATCCAAGAAAATCGACTACATACCTAAATATAAGATTACGGAATTCATCTACATGCACTGGCGTTATGGCGCCATGGCCTTGTATCAACTTCAATACGTTAACGAATGTTAATTATTTTAAATATGTTAAACTAATGGTTTGAAGCATTTCGATATCGATTGCTAAATGAGTATATACAAGAAAATCGAATTCATACCTATATATAAGATTACGTAATTATTCTAAATGCACTGCCATTATGGCTTTATATTAACTTCAGTTCGTTAAAGAAGGTTTATTAACTTAAAAATGTTAAACCAGTTATTTGAAGCATTTCGATATCGAATGCTTAATGCATATATACAAGAAAATCGACTTTATACCTAAATATAAGACTACGGAATTCTTCCAAATGTACTGTCGTTATGGCTTTATATCATTTTCAATACGTTAAAGAAGGTTAATTAACTTAAATATGTTAAACTTATGATTCGAAGCATTTCGATATCGCTTGCGAAATATGTATATACAAGAAAATCGAACTTATACCTAAATATAAGATAACGGAATTTTTCTAAATGCACTGCCGTTATGCCGTTAACGCTTTATTTAGACTTTAGTGCGCTAAAGAAGGTTTATTAACTTAAATATGTTAAACTAATGATTTGAAGCATTTCGATATCGATTGCTAAATGTGTATATACAAGAAAATCGACTTTATACCTAAATATAAGATTACGGAATTCTTCCAAATGTACTGTCATTATGCCGCCAAGGCCTTGTATCAACTTCAATACGTTAAAGAAGGTTAATTATTTTAAATATGTTAAACTAATGGTTTGAAGCATTTTGATATCGCTTGCTAAATGAATATATACAAGAAAGTCGAATTTATACCTAAATATAAGATAACGGTATTCTTCTAAATGCAGTGCAGTTATACCGTCAAGGCTTTATGTAGACTTCAGTGCGTTAAAGAAGGTTTATTAACTTAAAGATTTTAAACTAATGATTTGAAGCATTTCGATATCGATTGCTAAATGTGTGTATACAAGAAAATCGACTTTATACCTAAATATAAGATTACGGAATTCTTCCAAATGTACTGTCGTTATGCCGCCATGGCTTTGTATCAACTTCAATACGTTAAAGAAGGTTAATTATTTTAAATATGTTAAACTTGTAAGAGTGCAATAGAATGTAATAGAATGTAAGAGAATGCGATGAATGTAATAGAATGAACGACTGCTGTAAGAAGTGTCAATTGTGAATTGGGAATGTCTTGTGTGCTTTGCTGGGCGAATGAGTTTTATCGTTCTTTTTAAACTGACTGTCAACGAAGCGAGACGTGCTGCGCACGTACGAAATAAAAATTTAAATTAATTGATTCCGGCCATCACATCTCAGAAGTGGGATCGAGTTAATTTAAATCGACTGCCGCATAATTAAACAAAAAAAAACACTGCCGAAACCAGAATTCTTCGTTTTTCATTTCACGTTTTCTGTAGACAGTGCATTTACCACGTTTTTTTTTCCTGATTGTTGTTGTTGCTGCCACGATGTCGAATTTGTTATCACGTGCCCAAGTCATGAAAGTGCTACTGCAAACGGGTATTCAATTCGATCCTGATGCCACGATGAACCAGTTGCGACCGCTATATGATGAATACATTTCCGAGGTAACGAAAGCAAGTGAAAAAGAGGAAAACGCGAATGCCCTTGAAGATCCAGATGCCGCCGCCGACAAAAATACTCAAACTTCAATTCCCGCTACGATTGTGCAATCAATTCAACCTGTTGTTACGAGTGTACCTACGTTCATCGCCACTACGAGTGTTCAAAATTCAAATGTGCTTACAGATGTAACAACAACTGCCGCTTATGTCAGTGCTAAATTGTCAACTGCTGATACACGTGCATTGGTAACTACCCCCGCTATGAGTGTTGTTGTTTCAAGTGGTCCATCGGCTACTGCTACAACAAGTGCCCAATTGTCCACTGCTGTAACAACCGTGCAAATGAATACCGTTGTTCCAAGTGCTACAATTTCAAACAATTTGGACGAAGATGAGACCGAACGATTGCTGATCCAATTGCGTAAAAAACGCGAACTGTTGATGCTTCAAGCAGAGATTAATCAACTTACGCTACAACAGCAAGCACCTGCTGCAAAAACCCGTTGGACTGACGTAAGTGTCATTGAATCAATGATGTCTAAATTTACAGCCGATGACCATTACGATGTGAATAAGTGGATTAGTGACTTGGATGATGCTTTTGCAATGCTGCAATTCGATGAGCGTATGAAATTCATTGCATGTCGTCGTATGTTGAGTGGAACAGCCCAGGTTTTTGCACGCACGATTACGGTATCCGATTATGAAGAGCTCAAAGCTAAACTTATTAGTGAATTTGGCCGCATGCGCACAATGAATGAAGTGTATCAACTGCTGAAAAATCGACGCTTACGCCCTGATGAAACCACCCATCGTTACATTTTGGATATGCAAGAGATAGCGATGTATTCAAAATTTACGGAAGACGAATTGATCGAAATGATTATTAGTGGAACAGGTGACACTTCATCAAGAATCGGTCATTTGTTTCCAGCACGCTCTATTAATGAACTGAAGGAATTTGCGGAACGATATGAACGTCTACGCTTCCAATCACCATTAGGATCAAAACAAATAGCAATAATTAATCGTAATGCGGCCAGTGCACTTCAGCCAACAACTCATCGATCAAATGCGGCCAACGCCACGTCAGTTCGCCCTACCGCAGCTCCAACCATGGAAACAATCCGATGCTACAATTGCTCCAAATTCGGGCATTATCAAAGCCAATGTCCACTGCCGAAACGACCAGCGAACTCCTGTTTTAAGTGCTCATCCACCGAACATGTGTATCGTGAATGCCCACACCGTACCACTGTTGCTGCCGTCCTTAATGCCAACGGAATGAATGATGCTAGAGTGGAACCAATTAGTGAAATGCAAATGGTAAGTGTTGTCTTTGATAAGCCTAACCGTGAACACAGTGAACACAGTAAAAACTTTAAATTAAATAAAAATATTTTTTGTTTATTTGATTCGGGCAGCCCCCGCAGTTTAATCAAACGGAGTGAAGTTCCATTCGAATTACCAAATCAATTGAAAGAGACTCAGTACAATGGCCTAGGAAATGATAGACTCAAGACGTATGGGAATATCAATTGCAAAATAAACTTCCGAAATCAATCAATCAATCAGAAATTATTAACCTTGCCGAATAATCTTATGTCAATACCGATGCTTGTAGGCCGTGATTTTATGAAAAAAGCAAATATTACAATGTGTCAAATAAAATACATTTATGATACGAAAAGATTGAAAGAATTAAATAAAGCTGCCATTTGTACGAAGTTAGAGTCAAAACTTACTGATGTTCTGTGTTCATTTGATTTATTGGCCACTCACTTCTGTCACACAAGGAGTACAATTGAATCGCTTAATCAAGGGGGTGTTACAAGGGAGAAAGAGAAAATAATAGTGAAACACACTGAAGAAAAGTCAAATATCAGCCCGATGGAGTTAGAATTTGCAAATTTATGTGCTATTGTGCCTTCCGATTTGAATTCCTTAGACATTAATCCACATCTTCCGTCAAGGTTGTCATCAGAGTTGCGACAAACAATAACAGAAGTTTATTTCGAATTTCCTTCAGAAAAAGTTAAGCCTTTAGAATATCTTATGAAAATTAACCTTACGCATGAAACTCCTATATACTGTAGACCAAGACGATTATGCCATAAAGAGAGAAATGAAATAAAAGCAATAGTAGATGATTTGTTAAAAGAAGGAATAATTAGACCAAGTCGATCACCTTATGCCTTTGCAATAGTACCTGTACCGAAAAAAGATGGCTCCCTCCGGAAATGTGTAGATTATAAACCACTGAACAAAATAACTATACGCGATAATTTTCCTATGCCATTAGTCGACGATTGCATTGAACACTTGGGGGGGAAAAGTTATTTTTCGGTTATTGATTTAAAAAGTGGATATCATCACGTGAAGATGCATCCTGATTCAATAAAATACACTTCCTTCGTGACTCCTGATGGTCAATACGAATATTTATATATGCCCTTCGGTTTATGCAACGCTCCTGCTGAATTTATGCGCTTCGTAAAATTGATTTTAGGTGACCTCATCAAAGAGGGGTTAGTGGTAGTATTTATGGATGACATTTTAATAGCTTCGAAAGATTTTAAATCTCATTTGGAAACCCTTAAGAGACTTTTTGAAATTTTGGCTCGAAACGGTCTTCGAATTCAGCCCAAAAAATGCCGATTTGCTTACGACGAATTAGAATACTTAGGATACTTAGCCAACTCTGCTGGCATTTCACCCAAACGGTCACACTTGCAAGCAATTCAGGAATATCCAGAACCTAAGAATAGAAAGGAAATGGAACGTTGCCATGGTCTTTTTTCATACTTCCGCCGCTTTGTACCCTCGTTCTCCAAGATTGCCCGTCCAATGACTAAATTATTGAAGAAAAATGAACAATTTCAGTTCACTGAAGAGTGCAAACAAGCCTTCACTACCTTGCGTACAAAATTGTTAGAGGCCCCTATTTTATCGATTTACAACCCTGAAGCTGAAACAGAATTACATTGCGATGCCAGTGCCTCGGGTTTTGGGGCAATGTTACTTCAGAAACAAGATGACAAAAAATTTCATTCGATTTCTTACTTTTCAAAAACTACTTCCGCCCCTGAATCTAGATTACACAGTTACGAATTAGAAACTTTAGCAATTATTTATGCACTTAAGCGCTTCCATACTTACTTAATGGGCATTCCGTTCAAAATTGTTACTGACTGTGATTCGTTGGCTATGACGTTAAATAATAGAAGCAGTTCAGCAAAAATTGCTAGATGGGCATTGTTCTTAGAAAATTATAATTATTCAATCCAGCATAGACCTGGTACATCCATGGCTCACGTGGATGCCTTAAGTAGAACTAATCAAACAATTGCATACATTGACACTGCGGAATTAGATTTTCACTTGCAAGTTACGCAAAATAGAGACCCCCGCATTGTAGAACTGCGACAAAACTTAGAACAATCTGAAGTGAAAAATTTTGAGTTGAAAGATGGGTTGGTGTACCATAAATCACCTGCAGGTCGCTCACAGCTATATGTCCCTGATGAAATGATAAATAATATAATTAGAACGACGCATGAGAAAATGGGCCACTTAGCTACAGAAAAGTGCTGTACAGCAATTAAAAAATATTATTGGTTCCCGCAGATGAAAACTTACGTACATAATTTTATTCGAAATTGCCTAAAGTGTATTTACTATTCAGCATCTTCAAATAATAATGCAGCAACTCTACACAGTATTCCCAAAATACCGATACCTTTCGATACGATTCATGTGGACCACTTAGGCCCCCTTCCGTCGATAATATCAAAAAAGAAGTACATTTTAGTGGTCATCGATGCCTTTACAAAATATGTGAAATTATACCCGGCAACAGCAACGAGTACAAGAGAAGTCTGCAGTGCATTAGAAAGTTATTTTATGAATTACAGTAGGCCACGTAGAATAATAGATGATAGAGGAACGTGCTTCACTTCAGCAGAATTTGAAGAGTTTTTGCAAAAGCACAACATAGTTCAAGTGCGAAATGCAACCGCATCCCCGAAAGCAAATGGACAAGTGGAGAGAGTGAATGAAGTAGTGACACCGATGTTAGCAAAATTATCAGAACCTCTTAAACATGCGGATTGGGCAAAAAAATTAATTGAGATAGAATATGCCATTAACAATTCAGTACATTCCACCACAAAATATACACCTTCAGCACTTCTGTTTGGGATAGGACAACGAGGTAAAATAGTAGACGAACTGACGGAATATTTGGAAGAGAAGTCGAATGAACAGTTAACAGACTTATACGATATGAGAAAAAAGGCGCTGAATAACATAGAAAAATCTCAAGAGTATAACCTTAAGTACTTCGGTAAACACCACAGGGCGGCACCCGAATTTTCAGTGGGGAATTTTGTGGTTATTAAAAATGTGGATACCACGGCGGGTAATAACAAAAAACTGATTCAGCGATTTCGCGGTCCTTACGTAATATATAAAAAACTTCCGAATGATCGGTATGTGATACGGGATATAGAGGGGTGTCAAATTACACAACTGCCGTACGATGGAGTGTTAGAAGCAAGTAAATTGAAATTATGGATTAATCCAGACTCTAAATGTGTGCCAGAGGTGAGAAAAGACAACACTTCCGATATTAATATTAGTTAAGATATTTATATATATAAAAAAAAAAAACAAAAAACAAGAATAACAAATATTAAGTAAATATATATTATCAGTAAACCGAGGTCGGTTTAATGTCAGGACGGCCGAACTGTAAGAGTGCAATAGAATGTAATAGAATGTAAGAGAATGCGATGAATGTAATAGAATGAACGACTGCTGTAAGAAGTGTCAATTGTGAATTGGGAATGTCTTGTGTGCTTTGCTGGGCGAATGAGTTTTATCGTTCTTTTTAAACTGACTGTCAACGAAGCGAGACGTGCTGCGCACGTACGAAATAAAAATTTAAATTAATTGATTCCGGCCATCACAAACTAATGGTTTGAAGCATTTCGATATTGACTGCTTAATGCTAGTTAACAAACCTACTTTAACGAACTGAAGTTGACATAAAGCCATGGCGGAATAGCGGCAGTGCATTTGGAAGGATTCCGTTATCCTATGTTTAGGTATAAAGTCAGGTTTCTTGTACTAGCACATTTAGCAATCGATATCGAAATGCTTCAAATCATTAGTTTAACATATTTAAGTTTAATTACCTTTTTATCGCACTGAAGTCTACATAAAGCCATGGCGGCATAACGGCAGTGCATGCAGAAGAATTCCGTAGTCTTATATCTAGGTATAAAATCGATTTTCTTGTATATAAACATTTATCAATCGATATCGAAATGCTTCAAATCATTATTTTAACACATTTAAGGTAATTAACCCTCTTTATCTTACTGAAGTCTACATAAAGCCTTAACGGCAGTGCATTTAAAAGAATTACGTAACCTTATAATTAGGTATAAAGTCGATTTTCTTGTATATACTCATTTAGCAATCGATATCGAAATACTTCAAATCATTATTTTAACATATTTAAGTTAATAAAGCTTCTTTAACGCACTGAAGTTAACATAAAGCCATGGCGGCATAACGATAGTGCATGTAGAAGAATTCCGTAATCTTATGTTTATGTATAAATTCGATTTTGTTGTATATACACATTTAGCAATCGATATCGAGATGCTTCAACTCATTAGTTTAACATGTTTAAGTTAGTTAACCTTCTTTAACTTATTGAAGTTGATATAAAGCCATGGCGGCATAACGGCAGTGCATTTAGCAGAAATTCGTAATCTTATATTTAGGTATAAATTCGATTTTCTTGTATATACACGTTAAGCAATCGATAACGAAATGCTTCAAATCGGTAGTTTAACATATTTAAGGTTATAAACCTTCTTTATCTTACTGAAGTTTACATAAAGTCATAACGGTATAACGGCAGTGAATTTAGAAGAAGTCCGTAATCTTATATTTAGGTATAAAGTCGATTTTGTTGTATATATACATTTAGCAATCGATATCGAGAGGCTTCAACTCATTAGTTTAACATATTTAAGTTAATACACCTTCTTTAACGATCTTAAGTTGGCATATAGCCATGGCGGCATAGCGGCAGTGCATGAAAAGAATTCCGTAATCTTATATTTAGGTATAAAATTGATTTTCTTGTATATATTCATTTTGCTATCGATATCGAAATGCTTCAAATCATTAGTTTAATATATTAAGTTAATAAACATTTTTTAGCTTACTGAAGTCTACATAACGCCTTAACGGTATAATGGCAGTGCATTTAGAAGAATTCCGTAATGTTATAATTTTATATTTAGGTATAAAGTCGATTTTCTTGTATTTACACATTTAGCAATCGATATCGAAATGCTTCAAACCACTAGTTTAACATATTTAAAATAATTAACCTTCTTTAACGTATTGAAGGTGATAAAAAGCCATGGCGGCATAACGAGAGTACATGCGGAAGAATTCCGTAATCTTATATTTAGGCATAAATTCGATTTTCTTGTATGTATAAATTTCGCAATCGATATCGAAATGCTTCAGATAACTGGTTTAACATATTTGAGTTAATTAACCTTCTTTATCTTACTGAAGTTTACATAAAGCCATAACGGCATAACGGCAGTATATTTATATTATTTCCGTTATCTTATATTTAGGTATAAAGTCGATTTTTTTGTATATACACATTTAGCAATCGATATCGAAATGCTTCAAATCATTAGTTTAACATATTAAAGTTAATTAACCCTGTTTTTCATACTGAAGTCTACAAAAGCCTTAACGGCATAACGGCAGTGCATTTAGAAGAATTTTATAATCTTATATTTAGGTATAAAGTCGATTTTCTTGTATATACTCATTTAGCAATCGATATCGAAATGCTTCAGATCATTAGTCTTACATTTTCAAGTTATTTATAATAAACCTTCTTTAACGCACTGAAGTCTACATAAAGCCTTAACGGTATAACTGCAGTGCATTTAAAAGAATTCCGTAATCTTATATTTAGGTACAAAGTCGATTTTCTTGTATTTACATATTTAGTAATCGATATCGAAATGCTTCAAATCATAAGTTTAACATATTTAAGTTAATTATTCCCCTCTATCTTACTGAAGTCTACATAAAGCCTTAACGGCATAACGGCAGTGCGTTTAGAAGAATTCCGTTATCTTATATTTAGGTATA
Organism: Bactrocera correcta; assembly: GCA_027475135.1. Classification (NCBI taxonomy): domain Eukaryota; kingdom Metazoa; phylum Arthropoda; class Insecta; order Diptera; family Tephritidae; genus Bactrocera; species Bactrocera correcta. The sequence continues at coordinate 14,736 of JAPZAG010002009.1, forward strand.
AATTCGATTTTCTTGTATATACACATTTAGCAAGCGATATCGAAATGTTTCAAATCATTAGTTTAACATATTTAAGTTATTTAACCTTCTTTAACATATTGAAGTTGATATAAAGCCATGGCGGCATAACGGCAGTGCATGTAGAAGAATTCCGTAATCTTATATTCAGGTATAAAGTCGATTTTCTTGTATATACACATTTAGCTATCGATATCGAAATGCTTCAAATCATTAGTTAATAAACATTTTTTAGCTTAATGAGGTCTACATAAAGCCTTAACGGTATAACGGCAGTGCATTTAGAAGAAATCCGTAATGTTATAATTTTATATTTAGGTATAAAGTCGATTTTGTTGTATTTACACATTTAGCAGTCGATATCGAAATGCTTCAAACAATTAGTTTAACATATTTAAAATAATTAATCTTCTTTTACGTATTGTAGTTGATACAAACCATGGCGGCATAACGACAGTACATTTGGAAGAATTCCGTAATCTTATATTTAGGTATATGTAAAGTCGATTTTATTGTACATACACATTTAATAATCGATATCGAAATGCTTCAAATCATTAGTTTTACATTTTCAAGTTATTTATAATAAACCAGTGAATTTAGAAGAATTCCGTAATCTTATATTAAGGTATAAAGTCGATTTTCTTGAATTTACCTATCTAGCAATCGATATCGAAATGCATCAAATCATTAGTTTAACATATTTATGTTAATTAACCAACTTCAACGTATTGAAGGTGAAATAAAGCCATGGCGGCATAACGACAGTAATTTGGAAGAATTCTGTAATCTTATATTTAGGTAAAAAGTCGATTTTCTTGTATATATGCATTTAGAAATCGATATCGAAATGCTTCAAATCATTAGTTTAACATATTTAAGTTAACAAACCTACTTTAACGAACTGAAGTTGACATAAAGCCATGGCGGATTAACGGCAGTGCATTTGGAAGAATTCCGTTATCCTATGTTTAGGTATAAAGTCAAATTTCTTGTACTAGCACATTTAGCAATCGATATCGAAATGCTTCAAATCATTAGTTTAACAGATTTAAATTAAATTACCTCCTTTAACCTACCGAAAGTGACATGAAGCCATGGCGGCATAACGGCGGTTCATGTAGAAGAATTCCGTAATTTTATATTTAGGTATAAAATCGATTTGTTGTATAAACACATTTAGCAATCGATATCGAAATGCTTGAGATCATTAGTTTAACATATTTAAGTTAATTCACCCTATTTATATTCCTGAAGTCTACATAAAGCCTTAACGGCATAACGGCAGTGCATTTAGAAGAATTACGTAATCTTATATTTAGGTATAAAGTCGATTTTCTTGTATATACTCATTTAGCAATCGATATCGAGATGCTTCAAATCATTATTTTAATATATTTAAGTTAATAAACCTTCTTTAACTCACTGAAGTCTACATAAAGCCTTAACGGCATAACGGCAGTGCATTTAGAAGAATTCCGTAATCTTATGTTTAGGTATAAATTCGATTTTGTTGTATATACACATTTAGCTATCGATATGGAAATGCTTCAAATCATTAGTTTAACATATTAAGTTAATAAAAATTTTCTAGCTTAATGAGGTCTACATAAAGCCTTAACGGTATAACGGCAGTGCATTTAGAAGAAATCCGTAATGTTATAATTTTATATTTAGGTATAAAGTCGATTTTGTTGTATTTACACATTTAGCAGTCGATATCGAAATGCTTCAAACAATTAGTTTAACATATTTAAAATAATTAATCTTCTTTTACGTATTGTAGTTGATACAAACCATGGCGGCATAACGACAGTACATTTGGAAGAATTCCGTAATCTTATATTTAGGTATATGTAAAGTCGATTTTATTGTACATACACATTTAGTAATCGATATCGAAATGCTTCAAATCATTAGTTTAACATATTAAAGTTAATAAACCTTCTTTAACGAACAGAAGTTAACAAAAAGCCATAACGGCATAACGGCAGTGCATTTAGAAGAGTTCCGTAATCTTATGTTTAGGTATAAAGTCGATTTTCTTGTATATACACATTTAGCAATCGATATCGAAATGCTTCAAATCATTAGTTTAACATATTAAGTTAATAAACATTTTTTAGCTTAATGAGGTCTACATAAAGCCTTAACGGTATAACGGCAGTGCATTTAGAAGAAATCCGTAATGTTATTATTTTATATTTAGGTATAAAGTCGATTTTGTTGTATTTACACATTTAGCAGTCGATATCGAAATGCTTCAGATAACTGGTTTAACATATTTGAGTTAATTAACCTTCTTTATCTTACTGAAGTTTACATAAAGCCATAACGGCATAACGGCAGTATATTTATATGAATACCGTTATCTTATATTTAGGTATAAAGTCGATTTTTTTGTACACACACATTTAGCAATCGATATCGAAATGCTTCAAATCATTAGTTTAACATATTTAAGTTAATTAACCCTGTTTTTCATACTGAAGTCTACAAAAGCCTTAACGGCATAACGGCAGTGCATTAAAAAGAATTTTATAACCTTATATTTAGGTATAAAGTCGATTTTCTTGTATATACTCATTTAGCAATCGATATCGGAATGCTTCAAATCATTAGTTTTACATTTTCAAGTTATTTATAATAAACCTTCTTTAACGCACTGAAGTCTACATAAAGCCTTAACGGTATAACTGTAGTGCATTTAAAAGAATTCCGTAATCCTATATTTAGGTACAAAGTCGATTTTCTTGTATTTACATATTTAGTAATCGATATCGAAATGCTTCAAATCATAAGTTTAACATATTTAAGTTAATTATTCCCCTCTATCTTACTGAAGTCTACATAAAGCCTTAACGGCATAACGGCAGTGCATTTAGAAGAATTCCGTTATCTTATATTTAGGTATGTAGTCGAGTTTCTTGTATATACACATTTAGCAAGCGATATCGAAATGTTTCAAATCATTAGTTTAACATATTTAAGTTATATAACCTTCTTAACATATTGAAGTTGATATAAAACCATGGCGGCATAACGGCAGTGCATGTAGAAGAATTCCGTAATCTTATATTCAGGTATAAAGTCGATTTTCTTGTATATACACATTTAGCTATCGATATCGAAATGCTTCAAATCATTAGTTTAACATATTAAGTTAATAAACATTTTTTAGCTTAATGAGGTCTACATAAAGCCTTAACGGTATAACGGCAGTGCATTTAGAAGAAATCCAAATGTTATAATTTTATATTTAGGTATAAAGTCGATTTTGTTGTATTTACACATTTAGCAGTCGATATCGAAATGCTTAAAACCATTAGTTTAACATATTTAAAATAATTAACCTTCTTTATCGTATTGTAGTTGATACAAACCATGGCGGCATAACGACAGTACATTTGGAAGAATTCCGTAATCTTATATTTAGGTATATGTAAAGTCGATTTTCTTGTATATACACATTTAGCATTCGATATCGAAATGCTTCAAATCATTAGTTTTACATTTTCAAGTTATTTATAATAAACCAGTGCATTTATAAGAATTCCGTAATCCTATATTAAGGTATAAAGTTGATTTTCTTGTATATACACATTTAGCAATCGATATCGAAATGCTTCAAATCATTAGTTTAACATATTTATGTTAATCAACCAACTTCAACGTATTGAAGGTGAAATAAAGCCATGGCGGCATAACGACAGTAATTTGGAAGAATTCCGTAATCTTATATTTAGGTATAAAGTCGATTTTCTTGTATATATGCATTTAGAAATCGATATCGAAATGCTTCAAATCATTAGTTTAACATATTTAAGTTAACAAACTTACTTTAACGAACTGAAGTTGACATAAAGCCATGACGGATTAACGGCAGTGCATTTGGAAGAATTCCGTTATCCTATGTTTAGGTATAAAGTCAAATTTCTTGTACTAGCACATTTAGCAATCGATATCGCGATGCTTCGATTCATTAGTTTAACATAGTTAAGTTAATAAACCTTCTTCAATGAACTGAAGTAGTCATAAAGCCATGGCGGCATAACGGCGGTGCATGTAGAAGAATTCCGTAATTTTATATTTAGGTATAAAATCGATTTGTTGTATAAACACATTTAGCAATCGATATCAAAATGCTTGAGATCATTAGTTTACCATATTTAAGTTAATTCACCCTATTTATCTTCCTGAAGTCTACATAAAGCCTTAACGGCATAACGGCAGTGCATTTAGAAGAATTACGTAATCTTATATTTAGGTATAAAGTCGATTTTCTTGTATATACTCATTTAGCAATCGATATCGAAATGCTTCAAATCATTATTTTAACATATTTAAGTTAATAAGGCTTCTTGAACGCACTTAAGTTAACATAAAGCCATGGCGGTATAACGGCAGTGTATGTAGAAGAATTCCGTAATCTTATGTTTAGGTATAAATTCGATTTTGTTGTATATACACATTTAGCTATCGATATGGAAATGCTTCAAATCATTAGTTTAACATATTAAGTTAATAAACATTTTTTAGCTTAATGAGGTCTACATGAAGCCATAACGGTATAACGGCAGTGCATTTAGAAGAAATCCGTAATGTTATAATTTTATATTAAGGTATAAAGTCGATTTTGTTGTATTTACACATTTAGCAGTCGATATCGAAATACTTCAAACCATTAGTTTAACATATTTAAAATAATTAACCTTCTTTTACGTATTGTAGTTGATACAAACCATGGCGGCATAACGACAATACATTTGGAAGAATTCCGTAATCTTATATTTAGGTATATGTAAAGTCGATTTTCTTTTACATACACATTTCTTGTATATACACAATTCACCCAAATATACTGCCGTTATGCCGTTATGGCTTTATTTAAACTTCAGTAAAATAAAGAAGGTTAATTAACCTAAATATGCTAAACCAGTTATTTTAAGATTTTCGATATCGATTGCTAAATTTGTAAATCCAAGAAAATCGACTACATACCTAAATATAAGATTACGGAATTCTTCTACATGCACTGCCCTTATGGCGCCATGGCTTTACGTTAACTTCAGGCGTTAAAGAAGCTTTATTAACTTAAATATGTTAAACTAATGATTTGAAGCATTTCGATATAGATTGCTAAATGAGTATATACAAGAAAATCGAATTCATACCTAAATATAAGATTACGTAATTCTTCTAAATGCACTGCCGTTATGCCGTTATGGCTTTATATTAACTTCAGTTCGTTAAAGAAGGTTTATAACTTAAATATGTTAAACCAGTTATTTGAAGCATTTCGATATCGAATGCTTAATGTGTATATAAAAGAAAATCGACTTTATACCTAAATATAAGATTATGGAATTCTTCCAAATGTACTGTCGTTATGCCGCCATGGTTTGTATCAACTACAATACGTTGAAGAAGGTTAATTATTTTAAATATGTTAAACTAATAGTTTGAAGCATTTCGATATCGACTGCTAAATGTGTAAATACAAGAAAATCGACTTTACACCTAAATATAAAATTATAACATTACGGAATTCTTCTAAATGCACTGCCGTTATACCGTTAAGGCTTTATGTAGACTTCAGTGCGTTAAAGAAGGTTTATTAACTTAAATATGTTAAACTAATGAATTGATGCATTTCGGTATCGATTGCTAAATGCGTATATTGAACAAAATCGACTTTATACCTAAATATAAGATTACGGAACTCTTCCAAATGCACTGCCGTTATGCCGTTAAGGCTTTTGTAGACTTCAGTAAGATAAAGAGGATAAATTAACTTAAATCTGTTAAACTAATGATGTGAAGCATTTCGGCATCGATTGCTAAATGTGTATATACAAGAAAATCGACTTTATACCTAAATATAAGATTACGGAATTGTTCCAAATATACTGTCGTTATGCCGCCATGGCTTTGTATCACCTTAAATACGTTAAAGAAAGTTTATTAACTTAAATATGTTAAACTAATGACTTGAAGCATTTCGATATCGATTGCTAAATGAGTATATACAAGAAAATCGAATTCATACCTAAATATAAGATTACGTAATTCTTCTAAATGCACTGCCGTTATGCCGTTAAGGCTTTTGCAGACTTCAGTAAGAAAAAGAGGGTTAAGTAACTTAAATATGTTAAACTAATGATTTGAAGCATTTCGATATCGATTGCTAAATGTGTATGTACAACAAAATCGACTTTATACCTAAATATAAGATAACGGAATTCATATAAATATACTGCCGTTATGCCGTTATGGCTTTATGTAAACTTCAGTAAGATAAAGAAGGTTAATTAACTCTAATATGCAAAACCAGTTATTTGAATCATTTCGATATCGATTGTAAAATGTGTATGTACAAGAAAATCGAATTTATGCCTAAATATAAGACTACGGAATTCTTCCAAATGCACTGCCGTTATGCCGTTATGGCTTTATATTAACTTCAGTTCGTTAAAGAAGATTTATTAACTTAAATATGTTAAACCAGTTATTTGAAGCATTTCGATATCGATTGCTTAATGCATATATACAAGAAAATCGACTTTATACCTAAATATAAGACTACGGAATTCTTCCAAATGTACTGTCGTTATGCCGCCATGGCTCTTTATCAACTTCAAGACGTTAAAGAAGGTTTATTAACTTAAATATGTTAAACTAATGATTTGAAGCATTTCGATACCGCTTGCTAAATGTGTATATACAAGAAAATCGAATTTATACCTAAATATAAAATTATAACATTACGGAATTTTTCTAAAAGCACTGCAGTTATACCGTTAAGGCTTTATGTAGACTTCAGTAAGCTAAAAAATGTTTATTAACTTAATATGTTAAACTAATGATTTCAAGCATTTCGATATCGATATCTAAATGTGTATATAAAAGAAAATCGACTTTATACCTAAATATAAGATTACGGAATTCTTCCAAATGCACTGCCGTTATGGCTTTATATCAACAGCAATACGTTAAAGAAGGTTTATTAACTTAAATATGATAAACTAAAGATTTGAAGCATTTCGATATCGCTTGCCAAATATGTATATACAAGAATATCGAATTTATACCTAAATATAAGATAACGGAATTCTTCTACATGCACTGCCGTTATGCCGTTAACGCTTTATGTAGACTTCAGTGCGTTAAAGAAGGTTTCTTAACTTAAATATGATAAACTAATGATTTAAAGCATTTCGGTATCGATTGCTAAATGTGTATATACAAGAAAATTGACTTTATACCTAAATATAGGATTACGGAATTCTTCCAATCCTACTGTCATTATGCCGCCATGGCTTCGTAAATTCTTCCAAATGTACTGTCGTTATGCCGCCATGGCTTTGTATCAACTTCGATACGTTAAAGAAGGTTAATTATTTTAAATATGTTAAACTAATGGTTTGAATCATTTCGATATCAACTGGTAAATGTGTAAATACAAGAAAATCGATTTTACACCTATATATAAAATTATAACATTACGGAATTCTTCTAAATGCACTGCCGTTATACCGCTAAGGCTTTATGAATACTTCAGTTAGCTAAAAAATGTTTATTAACTTAATATGTTAAACTAATGATTTGAAGCATTTCGATATCGATAGCTAAATATGTATATACAAGAAAATCGACTTTATACCTAAATATAAGATTACGGAATTCTTCTACATCCACTGCCGTTATGCCAACTTCAGATCGTTGAAGAAAGCTTATTAACTTAAATATGTTAAACTAATGAGTTGAAGCATTTCGATATCGATAGCTAAATGTGTATATACAAAAAAATCGATTTTATACCTAAATAAAAGATTACGGAATTCACCCAAATATACTGCCGTTATGCCGTTATGGCTTTTTTTAAACTTCAGTAAGATAAAGAAGGTTAATTAACCTAAATATGCTAAACCAGTTATTTGAAGATTTTCGATATATATTTCTAAATGTGTAAAACCAAGAAAATCGACTACATACCTA